>CM055277.1:28172098-28230287 GCA_029237695.1 Conchocele bisecta
ATATGTGTGTATATACGTTACTGATTGTCAGTATAAGCCACCATACACAAGTAATCACGATGAACGATTGGACGAAGACGACAACAACAACAACAACATCAACAAGTATCTACCCTGGTTTCTGTGGGTCAGGTGGCGTATTTATTACAGAGAAATAAGACATCATGGTGAGAATTGTTATTATTAATCACATTGGTCTGCTCAGGTTGCGTTTTTCTTTGTAGATATATCAAAATAGCAACATTGCAGACGATATATTTCTGTGTCATGTGTTTCCGTGGTTATTAATAATAACTCTGAGAAATACATTAATTTCATTTAAAATGTGCCTAAACAAAAACAAAGGTTTTAAATTTGATAATGCAATATATTGGCGTTATGCAGCTGAAGATCCATCGACTCAAAAAACACGAGCTATCCTCTAAACATCACACCCACCAGGCTATGCACCTCGAACACTACACAGGACCATACAAGCTGAAGCCACCCGTACTTCTACCGAAAGAGCTGTCTGCTGAAGAGATGCAGCTTCAGTCCTCTGCCGTCAGGTTCAGTCAGGATCGAGACGCGGCGTGGCTGTCGCAAGTCCACGAGAATGAAAAGCCAATAAGAGTGCTCAGCAGGACAGAATAGTGGACCACCCTACCCAGAAGCCCAAGACACTGGTAGTTTTCGGACGAATGATAGACTCACCACCCGCTCATTCTGATACCGTTCTGACTACGCTTGTGTATCTCGAAAAGACACAAAATAAATTCGGGATGCAGTACGTCCACCTCTCAGTCGACCTCTAACTGTACCAGACTGCATGCCTAATCCAGTGGAACAACCCTCAGCGATGGAACAGACTCATACTTCACCCTGTCATGATGCACACTCTCATAAGTTTCATGGGTTGTATATGGAAACTGATGAAGGCAACTGGCGTGGAAGTTCTCACCAGTGCAGCGTTTGGTGGTATCACCAGCATCGTCAATGGAAAGGCCTGGACCAATGCTCTACGAGCATACCGTCTCATCATCGCAGTGTTGTTGCAGAGCTTCTACTCAAAAGGCGCCAAAACATACCAAGAGCTGAGCAACTACCTTGATGCATGTAGAAAAGATCCGAAACCTACGCTGCTGGCGCTGATGTTCCTGTGCGGAGAGCTTAATGGTGACTTTCTTCTCCAGCAGCACTGTCTCAATGCGATGCTACCGTATTTATTCGCCACATGTCACCACAATTATGCCCGCTACATGACCTGGTATGTATGACATATGGAGTACCTTCCCAAGCATGCCAAACAGGACCTACTAGCAGGTGCTCATGTCTGTCGACACTCGGACGGCGGAACCGCGGTGCCAGCCGATCAGTTTGGCGAACAGACGTACATCAAGCGAGGGAAGGGTGCTGGAGGCATGAAGGGCATTTCGACGAGCGCCGAGCAAGTTGCCGTGTGGGTCAACAGTTTCAGTGTATTCACCCATCTCGACATCGCCATTGAAGATATGTACAGCGAAACTGGAGAGGAAGAGAAGCCACATGGTGGAGCGGACGAAGAGAATAACAAACACAAGGAGGAATGAGAGGGAAGAAGGTGACTGGACGAGACCGATCGGAGGAACATCGCGTCAGAGCTGGAGAGAAATACTCATCCCCTCAAGGAGAAGCATCCAGCTGTATATAATATCTGCAACGGCCAAGTGGCGCCCCATACAGTGAATGTTCAGGATGCACTGGCTATCGGAAGTGAGCAGAGCGAACAGTTCTCAGCTTCGCAAAGCAATGTCTTCCACACAACCATAAAGAGAAAGGTCAAAACCATGGAGGTGCTCAAGAAGGCAGTCACCGTCAAGGGGAAAGGCCATATACGACATTGAGACACTTTTCAGTCGGCTGTTGGTTGTGGGAGAGCAGCGCAGCATGGAGTTAGCAGATGTTTTACAGTTCGAGCTGAGTTCAGTCCCTCCCGCCCTGATCGATGAGTACGGCTGCCTTAGGAAGGGTGTCAAGGCCGTGCTCCTCAAGGGTATGAGTGTCACTGTCACAAATCCACCTGATCCAGACGTGATACTAGTTGACGCCGGGCAATTGCTGTACCACGTCGTCTGGCCAGTGCGGCGGACCGCAAGATATTTGGCTGCCAGCATCGGAGCTCGAATATCCCACTAACTACCCTCCTGATAGGTTTGATAGGTAAGAAGCTCCTAGCGCAAAGGACCATGAGCGGACAAGAAGATGAAGAGCTAAGGAAGTCCGGCTGACCCCGAACACCCCTCTTCCATGTCAAGAAGCTATTCTTCATAATGCCACGAACAAAGGTATGTTGAACAATATATTATGTGGCTATACGTTTCCACAAAACATCCAGCTTGTCAACAAGTTAGAATGTGACGTCACTCATGCGGAGGCGGACATTACCCTTTGCAGATACATGCTGACCGTGGCGGCAGATGGCTCCCAGACAATTCGCATCCTCAGTGACGGCACTGACGTTTTTGTTCTCCTAGTGTACTGGATATCGAGGGAGCGCATCGTTTCCAGGGTTCAACTTGAAAAGTGGAATGGTGATTTCCTGGACGTCAACAAAACTGTTGAGCGGTTGGGCCCCAGAAAATACAGCCAGCTTCTCGGTGTCCACGCGTTGTCGGGCTGCGATACGGTGTCATATCCCTTTGGAAAAGGAAAGCAGTCAGCGCGCAAGCTTCTAGAGCTAGAAATACCCGGCCTCGATAAAGTACTCGGTCAACCTGACGCAACCCATGCTAAACTGAAGGCGACAGCAGACAGGTTCTTCCTACACCTCTACGGACAAAAGAGTTGTACGTCAATGAATGAAGCACGTGCCCGCTTCTATCGTGCTCGTAAGAAGTCTCCGCCACTGAAAAAACTGCCACCGACTGATGCCAACCTGCAGCTGCATGTGCTTAGAGCTCCTCAAGCATTGCTGGATGTAGTGAGCTGCAGCTGCACTGCACAGGGAAAGACATGCAGCAGCGCACGCTGTAGTTGCAACAGTGCAGGACTTTCATGCACGGACTACTGCAAGTGTGAGGGGGGAGTCACCTGTTGTTGTCCGTTCACCAGCAAGCAGGTAAAAATTGAAGAGGACGAAGGGTGGCTTGTTGTAGACGACGATGATGAAGACCAGTAGGTGGTTGTGACTGTTTACCAGTAATACTGTGGTACCATAAACATCAGCTGTTTTGGTTCATGTACAATTGTTATTACATTTACAACTACATTTCGTTTTCTAAACAGAGATGTGGGTGCCATTGTGTCATCCATAAGCCAGTTCTTGCATTTTGTTTGTTAATCCATGCACATGTATATGTCTAGTCACTGAACAGAGTTATGGGTGTCACTATGGCATCCATAGGCCAGTTCTTGCTATACCGTTTGTTATTTCATGCCAATAGATATGTCCAGTCACTGACCAGAGTTATGGGTGTCACTATGGCATCCATATGCCAGTTCTTGCTATACCGTTTGTTAATTGATGCCAATAATATATGTCTAGTCACTGAACAGAGATATGAGTGTCACTATGCCATCCATAGACCAGTTCTTGCTATACGTTTGTTATTTCATGCCAATAGATATGTCCTAGTCACCGAACAGAGCTATGAGTGGCACTATGGCATCATAGGCCAGTTCTTGCTATACCGTTTGTTAATTGATGCCAATATATATGTCTAGTCACTGAACAGAGATATGAGTGTCACTATGCCATCCATAGACCAGTTCTTGCTATACCGTTCGTTATTTCATGCCAATATATATGAATGCCACTATGTCATCCATAGATCAGTTCTTGCTTCATTATTTGTTAATACATGCACAGTTCAATATCTAGTCACTGAACAGAGCAGAGCTATGAGTATCACTATGTCATTTTATTGTTTTCATTCTAAAATGAGTGACCTATTTGTGTCATGCTGTATATGTATCGCACCAGTAGGCCTGTCATTTATACCATATTTTCAATGTTAGGCAAGCCTATAAATGTAAAGTTTATCTTTATTTATACGTATCTGTGTTATGGGCAGGAAGCCTAAAGATATTAAACTTTGTAATATTATATATTGTGTTTCATATTGTGGTTCCGTCTTCCATTCTTGGGAATAATGACAATATTTTTACCTCTGACCTCTGATTTTACATCGACACTGTCCCTATATCGGAAAGTTAACACCAAAAATTGACTGCCCACCCTCTACAACCCCTAAAAGGAGGTATTACACGACTGGATAGGCCATCAAGATCAAAAGTTGAAAATTTGTCAAAATCCAAGATGGCGGCGGCGGCCATCTTGAATTCTGATAATTGCTCAACATTACAAAAGTAGCAACCAAGCTGAATTTTCTCCCCTAACCACATAGAACACATTTACATGAAGTTTACAGTAATTACCATTGCAGGGTCTCGTATAGTTCATATAGGGCCGGCAACTCGACTACTAGGTTCATATGTAAGGTTATTTAGGAATCAAAGTGCAGTGTAAGTGAAGACTTCGCTGGTATGTAGCCAGTTACATTATGCATTCACCAATTTGAATTCATGAGGACAACCGATGAAAAAGAGTGACAATGTCAAAGAACGACAGTTAGGCGACAATGTACAGCGTCTCAAGCATTTGCAAGTCATTGATGCTGCGAGGAACTCCTGCAAGTATCCTTGTTATAATATTTTGTCACGACACCATGGCAATAACGTCACACATGGATTCACGTTCAGTGACGTCACAAGTGCGTGATGTCACGTCATGACGTCATAATATTTGTACTGAGGCATCGCGTCTCATATTAGTGAAAGTTTCAGTAAGTTATATTTTTTCCGTTTTCTGTTCACACTTAATGTTAACTGACACCAATAAACGTAAATGGGAGGGCACAATGTAAAATTTACGGCGACGTTAGACAATTTGAATCGTCGTTTTCCGAAGTCGTTTACCGCTTTTCATGACGTTGTCATTAAGCCCGGTTTTCGTATGGCGCGGCCCATATATTATATAGTTATCTAAGTTTGCATACAGAGATGCGAATAATTTTCTTTTCTCAAAAAATAATAAAAAAATAAAAATGGTCTGAAATGTGGTGTGGCCATGGCCGCACGGCCGCACGGCCGCACCCGTTGTAACGCCTATCTGATGGCTTTGATCAGGGTGAAATTTTGACCAGAGTGTAGATAGGCTTATATCTGCGTCTTCCAATTTGACCCGTAATGTAGCCTACACCGGTCATCCAGAGAGCATGTCCAGAGTGCTCCTGCGCGATGCAGATTGAAAACCTTACAGCGCGGGAGGATTTGAAACACAGGCTGGTGCTAAAAAATGCCGTCCGGTCCCTTTGTTTATACAGACCCTGTGCGGAAAACATTCTGGGAAGAAAAACTACAGCTTCTGAATGCCAAGCGGGATAACTCATGTATAGTTAAGCTGTTATTATGAAAATAGCGCAAACATGTTTAGGTGTGGACAGAGGCCTTACTTTCGTAACTTTGCATTCAGTCGCATTTCGACTGCTCTAAACCTCTCTGTTACATTTTTTGTATCAGTTTAACATATATGAGTTCCTAGCTAATGTTAATAAAGCACATATTATCATCCTCAAGCTTGCTGAGGATGCAGGAAATGGCGTTTCACTCCTCTTAGATTTCAAACATTTCCGGGGGAGCTTACCCCCGAACCCCCCTAGCAACATCCAGGCCCTTTGGGTCCTCAAGACTGGGACCTGAGAATGCAAGAAATGGCGTTTCACGCCTCTTACATTATCAAAATGCATGCCCCCGAACCCCTCTAGCAACATCGGGCCATTTGAGTCCTCAAGACTGGGCCCTGAGGATGCAGGAATTGGCGTTGTTCAACCGGATGTGGGCTTCGTGGCGCAATCGGCTTTGAAACTGAACGTTGTGGGTTCGATGTTCGATCCGGTTTCGACTGTTATTTTATATTGATTTCTTTAAAGTAATAAATTCAATTATTTTTTATTTTGAAGGAACTGAGTCTTAGATGCAGATGAAAAGTGCGAAAGTTGACTAATACAACTCCATTTATTATTTATAAATTTGTATCGGTTTTCAAACTTATAGGCCTATGGCCAGAGCAGGTGCAACCAACAAAAAGTTTCATACGCTATATTTTTACTGGAAAATAGTATGCATGATGGCATATCTGGAGTATCATCTGGGACGAAATACCACGGCAAAGCAAACGCCAACAGAACAGAGCCAACTATGGCATTGCTGACCCCAAATAATACTGGCGAGTAGCAGTTTATATAATGTGTTCACGGAAATCGAGGCCCGGGTTATAACAAACGAATCACGTTTTACAGCGCAGCTGCTGATCCCGTCTAAGGTTGCCGGTATTCAAGACAAAGATATTGAGACAATATAAGATACCTACAAGGCAGATATTGATTCAGAATCTGACGGCAATGCAGCGTTTACGTCGGAAGTAAGAGATGGCAAACAACATGGTCCATTGAGCCTGAACGGCCAAGCCGTCTAATACCCACACTGGATAGAACTAGCCGTGATCCATATGTCACGGTACGTAACTCACTATGGGGAGAAGATGTGTATTCGTGCCGGCTAGCTCAGTCGGTTAGAGCGATGGTACGGTAATCCAGAGGTCCCCTGTTCGAGCCTCGGGTAGGATATGCATCTTTCTCACCCTGTGACATTGGCGGCCCAACGAGGGACCGTGACTGTATAAATACTGCCCAAATTGTACCAAAATATGGAATTCAAATACGAATTAAATATAGAATTCGGGGACGAATTTCAATTTGGCGTGGAAGTATTTGAAGGTACGTAACTCACTATGGGGTTACGATGTGTATTCGTGCCCGGCTTGCTCAGTCGGTTAGAGCGATGGTACGGTAAACCAGAGGTCCCGGGTTCGTTCCCCGGGCCGGAGCATGTTTTTCTCACCCTGTGACCGTCTTAAGTTGGTTTTGTGAAACCAAAAAAGCAATGACTTAAAGTCGGTCATACATTTTATCATTAGTTATAACTTAAGTTCGAACTTATTGACAAACTAAGATTTGTTAGTGAAACAGGCCCAAGACTATTAACACATTTGCGTCTGTTAAGTCGAGGAACATTAACCTCATTTTATCACAAATTAACCGACAACAGCGATCATCTGATAACTAATCGTTACGACATAAATGTATGTTAGAAGTGTAGATCCTGATAATCGTTATGAATGAATGCATTGAAACTGATTTAAAATTAATGTCCATAAATACTTCAGATCACAGCAAATTAATTCAAAATTTCAAAACATGTTCAATGGGTTGTGGACGACTCTGGCGTAAACTGTTATTCAAATGCATTAATAATGTTGAATTGACTGAATAACCATCAGTCACTTGTGCATTCCGATTAGAATGGGATCTGGGTCTACGCAGGTCGAAATAACCCTTTCATTACGATAACGCTTGCATAACATAAATGTTTGCTGCATTGTTTTTGTTGTTATGTTTATATAAATCTATATTGGTGTATCACATAGCAAAAGTCAAGAAATAGGCCAGTATGCAGAAATTGCTTCCTAAATTTCAAAATTTTCCCGGGGGAGCATGCCCCCCCCCCCTCCCGGACGCCCCTAGCTGTCTCACTCATATTATTATACATTTTATATCAGATGCAAATTTCCACCCTGATATCAGGGGCGATAACCGTGTTAGCGAACATTACTATTTATTGAAGTATATTTTGTTCAGGTGACGCATTTAATAAGTATAAGTAATATGTTTTAATTATTTATACGGTACTAATTAAATGCGTTACCTGAAAAAATAATATTTTCGACAGATTATAAAGTATGATCATTGCACATCAAAACATAAATACAGAGAATAATTAATATTATCTGTTAACATTTTAAGGAAACACGGTTATCGCCCCTGATATCAGTGTCGAAATTTACGTCTGATATAAAATGAAAAATGTCAATCAATACGTGGGCTAATGGTGAATTAATGTTTATTTTGCTAGAAAATGTCTCAGATGACATCTCTGATATAAAGAACATTTTGTGCCTACTGAGTGGGCATGTACCTTTAATATTCAACGGATTTTGATGAAATATGGCGCAGCGTCTTCGTGACCTGCATTTGGTGGTCTCGGGACCTCGACAGATGTTTTGCGAAGAATAGATTTCCGTGTCAGTATTGACAGTAAACACGGACATTGATTCTTCGCAAAAACGACAGAAGTTTGGCCAACGTACCGAGGACACCAAATACAGCTTAACAAAACGCGTTTGATGCGCCATATTTCATTAAAATATATTATAACAGAATACGTACTTTGAATCGGAGGCGCTTTTGGAGGATTTAGTAATTGTTGTTGCTGTTGTAACCACGTGATCATGCACCTTGAAATGAACCGCATTTGCAACCTTTGATCTGAGGCGTACACTATTAACACAGGCAAACAGTCCGGGTTTATCAGATTGGCCATATATTTTCTATTGACCATTCATAGGATCTGTTTAACCCTCACTATGCTGGAGATGGAAATTATCGTCTGCTGTTGTTCATTTTTGCCTGAATTCTAAAATAAAAATGGTTTTGGCAGCACATGAGAATCGTCTCGGAGACGATTCGCATGCGATGTCAAAACAGGTTTTTGTCGAGAAATATTGAAAATAAAACATTTGCAGCAGACGACACAATTTAATTCAGCGTAGTAAGGGTTAATGTTATTGGCACAAGGAGACAGCGAACCGGAAATTATACAACAATATGATGAGATCGATGGTATTTTATAATCCTGATATTCTTAAGATAGTGTATTTCATTGCCGAGCCCGGATTGTAATTAAAGGTACATGCCCACTCAGTAGGCACTAAATGTTCTTTATAGGAATTAAATAAGTATACAATTGTGTCACTATTCCACCAGTTCTAAAGATTACGAGTGCCCGCTATACAGATATAATCATTTAGTAATTTAGTTAGTTAGTTTTCATATGCAAATAATGAGTCGTTGTATTTTTTAATTATTTATACATTTAATTAAATTCGTCACCGCCTGAAAAAAATAATATTTTCCACAGATCATAAAGTATGATTAATTGCACATCAGAAAATAAATACAGAGTATAAATAGTAATGCACGTTAAAATTGTACTGATATCAGTGTGGAAAGTTACGTCTGATACAAAATGTATTATAATACCAATCAATACGTGGCATAATGGTGAATGAATGTTTATTTTGCCAGAAAATGTCTCAGATGATGTATCTGATATAACTAACAGTTTGTGAATAATGAGTGGGCATGTACCTTTAAACACCGAACAAACCTTATAACTGGACTTGCGTGCCCAAAACACATCTTGGTATTTCATTGAAATTGTCTCCTTGGAGACAATTCTAATGAAATAGCAAAATGTGTTTTCATGGTGGGGGTGTAGGGGGGGGGTGGGTAGGTCATGTCATTTTTATTATCGACTGTCTCTAATTCCGGTCTCCCAACGGTGATGAAGTATGTGTCTAAAGAGTAGGTCGTGTCGTCATTATCATCGGAAACAGAAAACGTTACCTGATAAATAGAATACCAGGCTATATATTGACAGAATATGGGGCTCGTAAACGGTATGAATTCCTCGGTTTAGCCTCGGAATTCCTTCGCGTTTTCTAGCATTTCCTTGATAAACTTGATATCAAATGACGCTAGCCTGGTTGTCTAGTTATCAGATAACGTTTCATATTATGGACAACACTAGTTTAATAATTAACGCAGACTTTATTACGTTGCTTTTATTTATTGCTCTGACGTCATATGGTAATGCTATGTGATGACGTTTAACCAAGAACACGTCATGTAAAGAAAGTAGTTTTAAATATGGAGTTTTCGTGGTAAATTGTATTGTCGTCAATGTCAGATGTATACTACTAATTATATGTAACTTAATCTGGGTGTGCGATCACGTGTTTCCGAACGGCGTGACGTCATGTTTTTTAGATTTGTTTACAGTAGATTTCCTTTACTATCTTTCTAATGGATTAGAATGACATATGTTTATGAAATATACCGCAGCAAATGCGGTACACGTTGCTCTTTTTTGTACAGGCGGCTTTAATCTCATAATGGTGTCGTTTTGACGAAGAATCCGTTACCGTAAATGTAAATAAAAACTAGAGCACGTGAATGTAAGAAATAAACGGTACTCGATTCTTTGTGAAAATTAAATTTAATAACTTTCAGAGCACCCATAAAATACACATTCTATCGTATTTGGTGCGCTACATATCATCAAAATCCGTCTGTTTGTTAGGAAGATGTTAAAGAAAATGTACTGTAAAAATGACGTCACAGATTACGTCCCGTCGGAAAATCGGGTTCCTCAACGAAATGTATTGTTCTCTAAGTATATTCTGAAATTGACATGGAACTAGGCAGAAACAGAGCGTGCTGACGGAGGTAAATGATTACGATTGAATTTATAAGCACATTTATAGCAATACCAAAGAAAGCCGAAGCAAGCCGAATGGCTTCACGCACAGTGACGTAGTTCCGGTTTAACTCACTGTCGAAATCCGGGCGCTACAGGATGAATATGACAGTTGGTTATTGTCTCCGTTTCCTGCGAATATGGATTAAGACGCGGTAATGTGTGTTCACGTTCATATGATTGCAGGGCTTGCCACACAGAAAGACTTAAGTGATATTTGCCACAACAAAAACAAAGTAAGAAGAAAGGGTAAATCAGAGATAATGGTGTCGGAAGTTGCCGGAAATTCACGAGCCGGCGTGGAATCAAATTCCGCGCCGGTCCGTGTATTTTCGTCAACTTTCGCCAGTCCAAAGCGTGCAAACGACTTTTATCAATTTATGTGTTTACATTCTCTGAATCTCAAATTCAACATATCACGACAAACATGAGTTCAAAGTAGACGCGTTCACGGGTGAAGATCTGAAAACAACGCAGTCAGTGTGCATTGTGACGACGTCTTAAACCGAGAATCTTGCCGGTTTTCGCACAAATTAACGAGTGCAGTGAAATGCGAACTGTTTCTTAAAGGCACATGCCCACTCAGTAGACGCAAACTGTTCTTTATAGGAATGAAATAAGTGTATACTTGTGTAATTATTCCACCAGGTTTAAAAATACAAGTACCCGATATACAGATATAATAATTTAGTAATATTTATTTTACTGATAGTGACTCGCGGTGGTATCAGGCTATCTTCATATGCAAATGTGGCATGCTATTTTTCAATTATTTATACTACATGTCATTAAATGCGTCACCTGAAAAAATAATATTTTCGACAGATTATAAAGTATGATCATTGCACATCAACAAATAAATACAGAGACTAAATAGTATTGTTCGTTAACATTTTAAGGAACATGATAATCGCCCCTGATATCAGTGTGGAAATTCGATATAAAATGTACAATACTGCAAATAAATATGTGGGGTAATTGTCGCGTGACACGTGCATTCTTGTACATTCTGGAATCCGTATAATTGTATATTTGTGATGTGTGGTACTGTGTTGTATTGTTGTGCGTATTATTGATTTCACATCCCTGTGATTCCACATACCTGTGGTTTCACACACCTGTGATTTTTACACACCTGTGATTTAGCATGTACATTTGCCATGTACAATGTAATAAGGGGGCTTATGTTGTATTGCTGGAAATACGTTTATGCGTGTCATTTTTGCGGATTTAAATATACGTCTATTTTATGAGCAATGTTTTACTGATGTCACGCCATATTTGCCACAGACTATGCAGGTGTGTGGTAGAGAAACTCGTTGACTGCGTGTGCTGGTTTCGCTAGGGAAAAGATACCTTTTAGTATTACGGATGTCCACTGTCCGTGCCAGCCGAGTTTGTCCGCGTGTCAGTTGTTCACCATATAAGGGACCTTCTGTAGGTGAAGCCAGTATACAGCGCAGACCATACCATGGTCTGCCCTGTTATGTATGCTACGGGTTTAGTGTTTCATCATAGCCTGGTACTGGCCAACACGGATATATCAGATCCCATAATGGTGATGTGTCGTGTATATTTCCGTAAATGACCACGATATTTGAGTTTAGTATGTGCTACACTCTCATTTGAGTGTATAGCCGTAGGACCGTTATGGAGGGGTTTGGCGGTTTGGGGCCAAGAAGCGACCTTCGCATTGTCGAGACCAGTCGAGTAGATTTCGGATTATGAGATCTGGGTCTATAGTGTGCAGATTTATGGTAGTGTGGGGTATACCATGTTGGATGGTATTTATTCCACGAGGGCTGTACACTGGTTTGGTTGAATTTAAGGCGTGGGAACATATATTTATGCAAAATATAACCCACGGGTGACATGGCAAAAGCCATGGTTTTGTAGTATTTATGTGAGATGTCGTACGAGGGGTAGGCATATCCATTATTCCGTGCATGGTTTCACTGGTGCGTATATAAGCGATGTCTCGCTATGTGTTGGCGGGCCACATATTTCTGGTTACAGAAGACTAGTACTGTAATTCACCAGTGACACGGAGGATTTTGGTATGTACCTAGAACATTTTATTTCAGCTGTGATTTGCCGTTGTTCGATTCCCGTTTTAGTCTGTTGTGCATCCTGTCTGTCTGTGCGTATTCGTCCAGTAATTGGAGATTCATTTCATTTTTGTAGCCTCTTGAGAACGCTCCAGCGAGCCACATTGGACGTTTTGGTCCACTCGTTTGAGGGCAGACCCCAGTCAGTGCAGAGTATCGGGTCGTCCGAGTGTCCGTACGTCTGTCTGGCGCAGTGTGTGTAGCAGCTCCGGGTACAGGCCTGTATAGAGCAGTGTGTGATAGCTACCTCGCGTTCAGCAGACAGTCACAGCCATAGTTTAGTGAAGTGAAACGCCATACACACATATCATATCATTATACTACCACTGTGTTGAATGTCACCTAAGTGAAACTTTTCCCGGCGTCTTAGCCAACGTGATAATCGCCATTTTGTATTATATCGGAACTTTACATCCGGTCTACCACTACCGGTATTAATACTACATGTGGAACTTTACTTCCGGGAACCAGCTACCGGAACATTATCGTTATTGACTATCATGTGATGTAACCACATCCGGCTTTGACATTCATACTTTGGAAATATATTTCATAGGCAATACATATGTATACTTTGATAGTGTATGGTAATACTCCTATCATGGCATATCATGGCTAAAGGATTGTAGTGAGACTACATATATTGTTTATGGATTAATCCACTTGAAGTTGGATTATAGCCATATTGTTGACTAGACCTCATATTGCGGGTGAGGCAGACCTTGGGACCTTGATACTCAGAGGTTAATCTATTGAGATACGCCAGCACTGGGGTAGCTCGGATGATTGTCATTTTGTCCTCCAATGTTCGTTATGCCATGTTATACTTGTATGTTATTTCACTTTGATTAGCGATCATCAAAGTACTTGTGCATTCATACTATTGTCCACTACGGGACCATTGAGATACCACATACCGAGTTTATTCGTCTATAGCTTTTAAGTTGCGTTAAAGTATAACAGTCGATTGGCTTACAACCTTGTAGTAATTGAATAGTGTCGTGCACAGTACAGTGATGTTCGCATATCAATGTATCATGTATTCCTGTGTGTTCCCCATGTAATATAGTGTACATTATAAGTGATTAAGTGACTACGTGTACTTATCTACTCTGGCCTATCCCTTACACTTCAACTGCATTGTTACCACTTTTCGTTCGTCAGATCAAGCTATATTGGCCATAACGTCATAACAATTGAAGTATATTTGGTTCTTATGATAATTGGGGGAGACAATTTGTCTCGATCATTCCTGACCTTGGTAATGACCTTGACAGTAATGATGAATGAATGTTTATTTTGTCAGAAAATGTCTCCGATGATGTCTCTGATATAAAGAACACATTGTGCCTACTGAGTGGGCATGTACCTTGAATGTCCCCCGACATCACGGAGGAAATCAATCCAAATGCAGGTGCGCGTATTGAGTGTCAAAAGCAGGCACATTTTCGCCTCGACTCGGGTATTATTTTGTAATATAAGTTTTTCATTCGTCTACCGATTTTGATCAAATAAAGTGCACGGAAAGCGGAAAGTTGTGTAGAATCCGTGACAGCTGGTGGTTTCGAGATCTTTCCAGTCTGATTCTGAAACACATGGAATGGTTTTATTGGTTAAAACGTATGCGGGTAGAAGCTCCGTTTCTCACCTTGTAAATTACCGTACGCATGCGTGTAATTAGCGGGAGATATGTCTCATTCATATGTTGACAGTATACAAGGGGTCCGAAAGTTCAGAACGGCATGGAAGGTGTTCGAGCCAATTCCCACCCTTAAATATAAGCCGAATAGAATAGAATCAGAACGGTGGCCGGATTAGCTCAGAGGGTAGAGCGTCGGACTGCGGATCGGGAGACCCCGGTTTCGATTCCCACTTCTATCCGCTCCGAATAGCCGATTCGGCGTGTCCTTGGGCAAGACAACTTCGTGTTAGCCTAGTCCTTTCGGATGGGTCACTTAAATAGTCGGTCCCGATATGCAGGGTCTCGATCAAAGCATTTACAGAACGGTGAATGTGCATGTAATTGACGACTTATGTCGTGTGTAATGATTGACCATTAGTAGTTGCAGAAAACATGGCCTATCAATTAACGCTAATATTCTATGTAAATTACCCAAAACCAACGAAATCCACGCAAATCTACCAAAGTACCCACATGGCACCAACATAATGACCAACTGTTAAAACACATGTGCTTCTACTTTCTACTCTCTGCCCTGTGAATTATTGTTTCACATTTCATATGTGTGATATTCTCATAATTAGCTAAATGACAAGCTGACAGTTTCGAAAAACTACAGCATGTTTTCATTCATGCACTGAATCGTTCGTTCATGCACCGACTCGTTCATTAATGTACGATTATGTTCTCAAGAATGGCTTTACTATATTGACTAGTATTGAACAAACTGCACGTGCTGCGCATGTGTCGACTCATGGAAGCGGAAAGGTACATGTACAACATGGCGGAAAGGTATACCTTGGCGTATTGTAACTAATGTAGTTACAAATCTGAATTCACATCCTTACTGAATACATCTGATCCGATAGACAAATACTATTTTGTAAATAACATTTTTATTTGCAAATATATTTCAATATACAGTTAAGCCACGTGATTCGGTTGACTGACTCGTCCTGGTTGTCTCGTGAATTGTAGTATGTATCCAACAGAGGCAAATGGTTATTGTCTGTATATATATCTCAATGGGATAGTTCACGTTCAACTTTCCACCAATGAACCACCGCTGGCGTTTATATATTGTTCGATCGCCCGGGTGGATATTATAAAACGCACAACTCTGGGACTGGTTGAAACTGCGGTACGTCTGTCATGTACTGTATTCGATATTGAATCGTAAACGAAAAAGGGTGGATCGAATTCAACATTAAACTTATGTCTTGCGAAGAAGACGGGATATAATATAATTGTACAATGTGCGTGTGTCCGTGTATTGTATTGTATTACAACACGTGGTGTGGTCATGTGATTGTTATGTCATTGAAAGGCAAACATCCGAGTTTGATTTTACCTTTGTGGCGATTATCGAAATTGTGAATAAAAACAAAGCTGGACAATATTGAAATAATTACACGATAGAATACAATTCAATTTATAATAGTGACAAATAGCTAGCCTTGCACGCACGTAATCTATGATTAGTTACATAGTCTTATTTTAAATATTTCAAATAGTCATTATAATAGAAATGATTTCTATATGTGGTCGAGTATTAAATTAGCTCATACCTAAACGTTTATATTTTCACAATCTACGATACTGGAAAATGACGACACAAACTACCTTGATTTTGATAAAATAAAAACACCGTAAAAGGAAACATCACATACAGTGGAACGTCTCTAAACCGGACACCCTGGGAGGTCCTCAGTACAGTGTAACGTCTCTAAACCGGACACCCTGGGAGGTCCCCAGTACAGTGTAACGTCTCTAAACCGGACACCATGGGAGGTACCCAGTACAGTGGGACCTCTCTAACCCGGAAACCCTGGGAGGTCCCCAGGGTGTCCGGCTTAGAGAGGTTCCACTGTAATTGCTATATCATCCGAGAAGTCAGTGACGTAGTTAAATTAGTAGGACCCAGGCGACACTCAATATGGACCGTTTGTCTGGTTTATTCCTGCCAATGGACGACTTTGTAAACTCTATTAAAAATGATTGATGAAATTAAATAAAATAAATGAACAACGCGACTTCTTGATGAAAATAAAATAAAAACCGTGACTTATCGATGAAATATATAGTTCATTTAATACCGTTGAAAATTCAATAAATAACTCGCGAATTATCGATGAAAATAAAGTTAATTACGACGAGATCTCATGAAATCTCGTCAAAAACGTGATGCTGCCCATTGGTGACATACTTTTCTAAATTATTTTTTGCAAGGTTTTCACGTCAAATTAATACAGAATGACTTCAAATTACATTATGAACTCGTCTTGAGCATTAGTCAGTCGTCTTGCCACCATACGTGCAGTTTGAAGTGAAGGAAAAACAACATGGACGACAAACAACGAATGCTACTCAATCGGAATCGACAGCTGCTTGTCGGCAACATTATTCTCACGGAGGAGTTTTACAGTAATCTGAGGACCCAATCAGTCCTCCCGGAGACCATGATTAGGGAAATACAGGTACGTTTATTTATATTATTTAAAAACAAGAGCACCGCAAAACGATGCAACGCTCGTTTGAAATACGGACGCACGCATTTTAATATGGGTAATGCATCTACATTGATTAAACAATCCGCTCTGATGGTCATATGTTTGTAATTTTAGTGAAAAATCATTACATTGCGTTGATCAATGTACATATAGCACACCCCGGTCGTACCCCCTCCACGGCAATGTGGGAAGCTATTTGAGCAACTCGTGGTAATATGCGACTTGGTAGGTTGGAGCAGTACAGACACAACTCTGTATGGAGAATCCACCCACTAAGTTACACTATGTAGGGAGTGTTGCATTCTACTTGCAAACTGTACAAGACTGGACGTTGCGCATGGACGCCTTGCGCAATAGGATAGCGTTATGATGCACATTGATCACGTCGCGCATGAGACATTCACCTGCGTCAACTGCGCAACGTTTAAGCGCAATAAACATTGGGTTATTATGAGCCCCGCGGGGGACATGGATTTTCTTTTATTAATTCGTTCCCACGAAATAACAATTCGTTCCCTCAATTTAACAATTCGTTCCCACGATATAACAATTCGTTGAACGAATTGTTATATCGTGGGAACGAATTGTTAAATTTGTTAAATTGAGGGAAAACAATGTTATTTCGTGGGAACGAATTAATAAAACAAAACAAAATATACGTCCGCTGCGGGGCTCCGTACGTTATGGATTGGTGACATTGTGTAACCCGGTAAAACAGTAAGAATAGCTCAAGCAACGGTATAGGACATTTACATAGGGGACTTGGTGTAAGGTATAATAAATAATTTTATTTCTCGGAGAAACCCCGCTAATTCATTGGTAGTCATTAAATAAACCGCTATAACTTAACGCATTGAATATTTACATGCGGTTTTCGCCAGTCTTGCTAAATTATTGATGAATACAATGTGCACGTTAACCAAAAGAGCAACATGGGGGCAATATTTCAGAACACCAATGGGTGGGTGGTTTGAGGTGAAGCACCTAATGAGTAAGCGGTGTTCAAGTTTGGTGGACCTAGCCCCATACTTCTTCGTAAACTAACTCCCAACACAAAGGTTAACCGGGATTTGGGAGCACTAATTAAGGCGAAAATTGCGTGAAAAGTAGGTCAATGACGTTCATGGGTGGGTGGCTTGTGGTGAGCCATCCATGGAGAAAGAGGTGGCCAAGTTTGGCAGATCTAGTCCTAGTAGTTATTGAGAAATTGATTCGAAGACAAAGGTACCAACTTGCTGTCCAAAGCCTCGGAACTCTATTTTCAGATACAGACGTTGTATAGTTCTTGTTGTTTTTAACATGAGTGTCATGTATACTTGGTCTGGGTGTGTAGGCAACTTCTCGAAGATCTGTTGGTATTATAGGAATGAATTGCCTTTTTGTGGTATTTATCGGGGTATAAACTTGGAAAAGTCGCGGGAATACTGGACGAAGGCCGGAAGGCCTCGTCCAGTATTCCCGCGACTTTTCCAAGTTTATATCCCCGATAAATTCCACAAAAAGGCCTTTCATTCCTTATAATTCCAGCATTTGAAATAAATTCATCAAGAAAATGTGTTTATTTTCCGTTTTCTTAAGAATTATTTTAACTGCGCCTCACGGTTACGGAAAGTAGTTCGGCATGGGAGTTTACTGGGATATACATTTTCGACAGAACTTGCTACGGACAAATCAAATGTTAGGGAATTGTGTAAATATTTTTATGCTGGAATTATCGTCGAATACGAAGTAGGTGTACTAAGTAGAAATACGTCGGTGGAACTCCCTTAGACATCTTCCGTTAAGGAATACATGCACCATGGCTGTCTCTGATCTCCGTACTCGACCGCAAATGTATTATTAAATGGCCAGAAGTTGTTCTGTGTTCTCCATGGCATATGTCGATTCTGGATACGATTTTAAGCACTGAACCGACGGTAGCCTGCTGGACTGGATACGCAACTTCCTACAAATACGCAATGGTAAAAAATCAGAGTGGGCGAACGTTATTAGTGGAGTCTCTGAAGGAACTGTGTCAGGCCCTTCATTATATTTAACATTTCTATACGATTTACCTATTTGAAAATAGCGCAGCAATCATTCCTATTCTTGAGCTTATACAGGGGTGCAATGGTGAATACTAAACTATATACTTGTATACGGGTTTTGGGGTACGTGGTTAGTTATAATATTACAAAGCCCAATTGTGGAGACTAAACTGTATCCTTGCAGGCGGGCACCACGCGTGAAGAAGCGAACACACGGCTCTTGGACATGTTACAACTGCGGGGCGGTGCGGCATTCAGAAAGTTCCGCCATGTTTTAAACCTGAGCGGACATCGCTTTCTCGCCGACCATCTTTACAATGAAGGCAATTATACGTTTTATATGCTGATATAATCCCGCCATCTAACTACAGCAGCGTTTTGATCAGAGTTCAAACCGTTTTCCGCTTTCTGGTGTTCTTCTCCAATGAAAATGCCTTTCTTTTCATGACATAGCATTTCCTCTACAAACTGGTTTTTCTGAAACTCTGCACATGCGCAGTGATACACAACGATTAAACCTTTCCAATGTTTTCGGTAAACGTTTCCTCGTTTTTTTGTATCACTGAGCATGCGCAGTGATGATAACACGGAGAAATGAACAGGGACCACAGCAAACGGTTTAATGGTAAACGTAGCGCAAACGTGAGCCAAACTTGAGTAAAACCAAAACGTCATATGTAAGCTCGGAATGATAACTCGGACTGACTGATTTACAACACGTTATCACGCGCTATCAGCGCCCTTTTAAAAGAAATGTACGTACAAAGTCAAGGTGCATGATCACGTGGTTATAACCAACAACACTGGCTGAAAGTGTTGAAATCTTGCCCCAAAGTAAGTATTATTTGATATTTTCCTTAATATGAAACGGATTTTGATGAAATATGGCGCAGCAAACGCGTCTTCATGAGCTGCATTTGGTCGTCCAGGGAGTTCGGCACAGACTTATGTCGTTTTTTGCGAAGAATCGATTTCCGTGTCTACTACCGACACGGAAATCGATTCCTCGCAAAGACGACAGAAGTTTGGGCCAAAATACAGAGACTTAACAATACGCGTTTGATGCGCCATATTTCATCAAATTCCGTTACGTAATATAAGGACAATATAGCAGAATACGTACATTGTACTTTGAATCAGATGGATTCTGGAAGTTTCAGTAGTTGTTGTTGTTAGTACCACGTAATCATACACCTTGAAAGTAAAGATAAAAGCTGATTTTTTATAAATAAAACTTTTCAGTTATGTATTGTTTCAAAGAATATTCAATCCAATTCAACACTGCTTTCAAAGGTTTGCTGTTCAAGACGGACTTGTTTTACAGCGTGTTTATTTTAATGGATCGTCCGATGTGAGTTTCGTAACATTGAAATGACCAAGAGTATTCAATTTATCAGTTAGCGAGCTTTGTATTAGCCGAATACGTAATGATAAATTGAAATTGACGTTTGAATAGTCGCACTGTGTCACATGACGTTACATAGAGACGAGACATCGGGAAATCCGATAAATAACCTGGTGCGGATGTCAAGGTAAATACATTCGGTATTTCAAAATGGTAGTTGAATAAATTGTATATTACATGCTCTTCGAAAAATGTGAAATTTGCTCGGAGACCAGCGTATAACGTTAGCGTATGAATTGTTTCATAACGTCAAAACGACGTCAACACGTGACGTTAATTACGTTTCGCGAACGTCTAGAAGGAAATGTTTCCTTCAAGGAAATAAATCCTACCAGAATCACAGTAAATCGATGGGTAGCATGTAATATATACCGTTTATTTAACCAGGTGAGCTGATTGTCGTTTTTACGAAGAATCGAGTTCCGTGTCGGTAGACACGGCAATCGATTCTTCGTAAAAACGACTGAGTCTGTACCGAACTCCCTGGACGACCAAATGCAGCTCATGAAGACGCGTTTGCTGCACTATATTTCATCAAAATCCGTTGCATATTCAGGCCACGTTGTTGTTGTTGTAACCTGGTTAATCACGTGATCATGCACCTTGCTACTGGCTGAAATGTAAGAAATGTTTGTAATACTGAATAAATATTTGATATGACGCAATTCCGGCTTACACAACCGTCTGTGTTAATCATGTCCATGTTATCTACATTTCAGAACATCTATTGGCAATGTCAACACGCAACCGAGCAGTTTGATTAGCTGAGCCTGAGCTGTAGCACAGCTCAGGCTCAGCCAATCAAGCTGCTCGAATTCAAGCACACATTATTCAAGTATTTTATAATTAGGAAAGTGACCCATATTGGCGAGATTAGCGCCGGCAGTTGGGAACTAAATACATTTTCCAAATTATCTCCCCTAATCATCAGAGTTATTGATTGTATACGGAAGAATAAAACACGAATTCCTTGGGATTTTATCAAATAAAGTATGCGTTTAGTTGACACATTTGAAATATATGCTGTGAAACAGTACATTTGTAACATCTAAGGCATAATTATTTCAGACGCAGTTCCATTATAGTTGGGGTTCCAGCTGATCGGCACAAAAAAAGATATACTCATTTAGTAATCTTCAATTTGTATCAGGCTAGTTTGTTATGCAAACAAGGCAGGGAATTTATTAATTATTTATATCAACTAAATGCTTCACATTAATAAATACTTTGTATACGCACATGTTGAAGTAAAGGACCGAGGTCTATATATGTGAACAATAACTTATACATAGCGTTAATCTCTTGCAAGTATACATCTACAAAACTGAAGTGAAGATGTATCTTTCTACAGTGGGGTCAGCGTGTAAGTGCACACACGAACGAACACGACAGGTTGGAACCAACCTGTCGTGTTAGTTCGTGTGTGCACTTACGCGCTGACCCCACTGTGTATACATTTTGTACTCTATTCAGAATTGGGAGAGAAGATTCTGAAAGCCGAGGACGTGTTCAGCAAGTTTCCACAAGTATTCCACAGTGTCGGTGCGAATACAAAGACCAAGCTGTTGCGGTATATGGACACGAAGGTAATGGACACATCGTAAAATCTTCGACACACCCAATATTTGTATTGGCAGAATACGTACTGGCTGATAACATATTGCTGTATCAGGGAACGAGCTTTGTATTGGCCGAATACGTTCTGACTGATAACATATTGATGTTTCAAGCATTGACCTGATACTACTAGCCGGGTTACAACCCATTGAAAACTGACGTTTCATAGCTCGAACGGCGTCACATGATTTTACCGAATGACGTTCACGGAAACAAGTCCGCGTTCTTTTCATCGACAACCAGGTCATACTTCCTCATTTTGTAGCCTAACACGTTACCTGATAAATATAATACCATGCTAGTGTATGTTTGATTTCCAGTTTGTCAGGCTCGGCTCGGAAGCTATTCCTAGGCGAGCCTCAAAATTCCTACGCGTTTGCTAGCCTTGCCTGATAAACTTGATATATAAAGACACTATCCTGAGATTGTCTGTATAGCAATACCAACGAAAGTCGAAGCAAGCCGAATTCTAGACTAACATGTCATGTCTCTGTATCTTTGTTTACTTTCATTGTTTTCGTTACTGTGCTACATGTAGGGAACCGAATCACAATTTACGGGATCACGTGGTTGTGTATAAGCCAAATGAGATAATAACCGTAGCCATGTGACCAGTTCCATGATTCAGTGTAAACAGCAAACATTGGTTAAGTTGATGTGCCGTGTTTTAGAAAAACCCGTGGTTCAATTTAAAGTTATTGAAGTAAGCACGTTGTTTACATTACGTGAACCATTACATCACCGTTGTCTGATGCCACATGATCCCAGACCTGTTTTTATTGTAGAAAATCTAAATGGTTGACGTTGAATTTTAGTCACAGTTGTCTGATACTACGTAATCTCACAACCTAATATTTGCAGATAAAGGAAAACTACGCTGTTGAACTCGTGATTGAGGTGGAGTATTACGTCACAGTTGTCTAATACAACGTAACAGGTGCTGTTGAACTCGTGGTTGACGTGAAGTATTACGTCACAGTTGTGTAATACAACGTAACAGGTGCTGTTGAACTCGTGATTGACGTGAAGTATTACGTCACAGTTGTCTAACACAACGTAACAGGTGCTGTTGAACTCGTGATTGACGTGAAGTATTACGTCACAGATGTCTAATACAACGTAACAGGTGCTGTTGAACTCGTGATTGAGGTGGAGTATTACGTCAGTTGTCTAATACAACGTAACAGGTGCTGTTGAACTCGTGATTGAGGTGGTGTATTACGTCACAGTTGTCAAATACAACGTAACAGGTGCTGTTGAACTCGTGGTTGACGTGAAGTATTACGTCACAGTTGTCTAATACAACGTAACAGGTGCTGTTGAACTCGTGATTGACGTGAAGTATTACGTCACAGTTGTCTAATACAACGTAACAGGTGCTGTTGAACTCGTGATTGACGTGAAGTATTACGTCACAGTTGTCTAATACAACGTAACAGGTGCTGTTGAACTCGTAGTATTTGCAGATAGAATAACAGGTTATGTTGAATGTTGGAAGAAAATGTGAATGTTGGAAGAAAATGAGCTGTTGACCTCGTGATTGACGTGACGTCAACCACGAGCTCAACAGCACATTTTCTTCCACAATAGTACGTAACAGTTGTGTGACACCACTTAACCCAGCGTCTGGTATTTGTAGATAAAAGAAAATGTGCTGTTGAACTAGCGGTTGACGTCAAGTACTACGTCACAGTTGTCGGACACCACGTGACCCAGAGTCTGGTATTTGTAGATAAAAGAAAAGGTGCTTTTGAACTCGTGGCTAAGGGCGGGGCAAGATCGCAATGAGCTTCTAGAAGCCAGGAAATCACATTTCGATATAAAGAAGGGGAGCCGCCTCAAACTGGAAGCGAATGAAGTGAAAGTAAGTACATCTGGCTGTGTCTGGAGAAATGGGGCTTATGATATGTGTGACCAATGTAGCTCCTGGTCAAATAGCACACTCATGTAGCCCAATAACGATATAATTTTTTTTTTTATACATTGCTTGGAAATTTATATGTGATTCCGCTTTCAGACAGGTGAGTATACCATCTTTCAACTTCATGTGAGGCCATGGAACACATTGTTTTGTTTTTATATCTAATTGCATATCGGAGAAAACAATAATTGGAAATGAGATGGATTTACTTATTTATAATTGGTATAACCGGATTCAACTCTCAGGTAACAAGCTAACCGAGAACGAAAATGTACCTGAGGGCCAAACCAGGGATACCGGGATTCCGGTAAGGAAGCATTCATCGTTAACTTTAGTGACTAGTGTAAGCGGCTGATTGGCAGCATGCGAAAGGTAAATTTTACCTGCTGCCAATCAGCCGCCTACAATCCAAACTCTATCTGGCTAATAATGGTAAACATATTAGTGAGCCTTATTGACATTTAGCTGTGAAACGATCATGTTCACATTATACGAGGTAAAGTTCTTAGAGCAAACTAAATTACAAAAATATATGGTTCGACCATGTCCAACCGTGGGTAAACGTTTGCCGCGGCACGAGGGAATTGCTTGAAACCTAAGGCCGTAGGCCGCGGGTTCAAACAGTTCCCGTCTGCCACGGCACCGGTTTACCCACGGCTGGACATGATCGAACGTTATTGTTACATTTCCGTCGGAAATATCGTACAATTTGAGCATATATACAGTACTTTCGTTCCTATGATAATCTGCTCCATTCAAACAGCTGATTTACAAATACATATTCTGGGCGCGCAGTACACGGCGTGTGATGCAGCCGCATCAATTTCAAATTTTCATTGTGACCGTTGTGAACTGGTCTGGTGACGTAATGGCGCGTTCTAGTAACGGCATTACATGTACGTAGTTGTTGGCTTGGCCCGGGAATGAGCATTGTCCACAGCCATGGTCAAACAGCACGCGCTGTACGTTTGAACACGGCTGTGAGTGGTGTCAAACAACGGCAGTCATGTAACAATATTCAATAATATCGCTCTTTAAAATAAACTTCACATTCGGAAACACCTTAAGCTGTCCGCTTTAGAGTAAACATTTCAAGAATTTCAAGTTAGTTATCAGACCGTTTCCAATTATCAGATGCACCACTTAAATGCCGAGGTAAAAAGCCTAAAGAATGAAGTCGCCAAACGGGACGCGGAAATCAAAGCATTGGCCAAGTCTGTTGAAGACATGCAGGATGACTTTAAGCAAGAATTCGTCACTCAGGCCCGATTCAACGTGGCCAACAACAGCAGCTTGATGAAGCTTCAGGAGAGATTGGACGCCGTCAGTGATAGGATGACGTTACTCAATGAGTTTGTTGGTGATGTTATAGGGGAAGGTGTCGATAAAGAAATAAACGGTAATGTGATCAAGAGACGTATTCTTTTTCATTGGGTTCAACGTGTTCCAGCATAATTTGTCATTAACTTTCAATTACATGTATGCTGGATCCGCCGTTTAGACACGATAACTCACAAACATACAATATCGAAGATTAAGGTATCAAACGTTGGTTTCTTCGTCCATACTCTTCTTAGTGTTGAAATCGAAGAAACGAAGGAACACATATGTGAACGCACCAAGTAACAATGACTTAGATGAGTAAATTTACGGGTTTTTTTTCGCAGCGAATAACCCGAATGTTCTGTCTGTAACGCTGGGTGACATACATCGATTTACATCGCCCTACTGGATAGACAGACTATCATGATTCGCGGCATAGCAGTGCGGGAATGTTTTTTAAGGTTTGTGTACTATCGTTTCTGCCTCGCCAGTGGAGGGAGGGGTGGGGGTGGGCAAACACGGGGGATTAGACCGTCTTAAGAGGCGGTAGTTAGACATTAAACAATAGACTGTCCGATATATTGGCTGTACAGGAAAACTCAACTCACGCCCCACAGGAATTGGACAAAAATGTAATTCCTTAAGGCGGCACTGAAGTAGATGGTCGAGGTTTCAATGTGTACACCCCCCGGCTAAAAATTTCAATGGTTGAATTTACATTTAATGAACATAGGCCATTAGGCTGCATATGTTCAATAAATGTAAATCTAATAATTGTTTACATTGTTAATGTGAAATTTACAAACTGTCATTTTGCAAGTTTGCATTTACGAATATTTTAGTCGTATGAAGTTTAGCCTCTGGTATATAATGACAGCTTGTATATTAGAATATTTAAATACATGTATACTGCGCCAATGTTCTTACTACACAGCCTAAACAGACGAGGGCTTAACATGTATAAAATGTCTATATCTCCAGAACAGGACGACAATTAAAGTTGATTTTTTTAACACGTTCTGTGTATCGTTTTCCGCAAATATTTAAAAAAAATAATAGAGATAGTGCTTCAATTCAATTTTCTGGTGAAAAAATATGATTTTGAAAATCACAGTTTTGGGGATTGTTTTTCAACGAAAAGGTTCACTTTTGTCATACGAATAAGATCTTAATTATGGTAACATGTTCCAGCAATGTTCTACAGTTCTTAATTTTGGGGTATTCTGAGATTTTTGAACACAAACATTTTGGTAACGGTAATCAGTAAAAAATCAAATTTTATTTATTTTAAATTGTTCATGGGTTTATTACAACGTTATGAAAATATTTCACATTCTTACATGGGGATTCTTCTGAAATCTGTGTTATAAAGTAACTTATTTGGCCTAACATTACAAATAATAGTAGAACTACATACATCATTAGAACATGTAAACATAACGAAGAACATATTTATACGGCAAACTTCCATATTTTCGTTGCAAAAAAACATATAAACAAGATTTTCAAAATTATACTTTTTCCCATAAAAATTAACCTCTGCAATTTATACAATATTCGTGTATTTTCTTCTGGAAATATATTCATGATATGGCTATCAGTGTGTATGCAAAACAAATACATAAAATATGCTCTAGTTGTTGAGAAAGTTGAATTTAAAGCTGAAGTCAATTTAGCCTGTCCATTAAAACAGAACATTGGAATAGTATATTTTACCCATACACGATGTAGTTTATGCCGTTGATAATTATAAAACGAGAGAAAAGTTGATAGCGTGCCATCACACTATACCCACTTTTCCAAACTTCAAAGTCGGAAACGGGGAGACAATCCATGACATGGGAAGCAAATCAAAAATTGAAATTCATTTTGAGCATCTACACACCACAAGGAAGCCACATACTGAATATGACGTATATGATAGGGAGAGAATCCATGGCCCAGGGTTCAAATAAAAAAATCGAAAATCACTTTGCGCATCTGCACATCATAAGGAAGCCACATAAAGTTTTACTTATAACAAGAAACTGAATCTAAAGTCCAAACAGGGGAGATAATACATGGCCTGGAGACAAAATCAAAAATCTAAATTCACTGTGCACACCTGCACGTCATAAGGAAGCCACATGCCAATTATCAAGTGCCCAGCTATAATGTTTAATTTAAGAGTTTTTAACTTCTAACAATAGAAATTCTAATTCCAAAAAGGGGAGATAATCCATGGCCTGGAGACAAACTCAAACATCTAAATTGACTTCGCGCATCTGCACAGGATAAAGAAACGATATACCAAATAGGAAGTGTCCAGCTACTACTGTTTAAACAGTTTACTTCTTACATGGCAACATTGCGAAATTCTAAGTCCATACGGGGCGGGAGCGGGACATTAATCCATGACCTAGGGTAAAATCAAAAAGTGAAAAATTCACTTTGCTCATATACACAGCATAAGGAAGCTACATTCCAAATATCAAGTCTCCAGCTAAGCTACTAGTATTAAGGTTTCAAAAGTTACTTCTTACAAGAAACGTGACGGGTGGACACCCGTGGCGAAAACGATATACACACTTTTTTAAAAATGGGTATAATTATTCGATTGCTTAAAAATATATCGTCCATATATCAAACAAGAATGGTGACCCATTTCAACGCATATTTTCACCGTCAAAGACGAGTTGTAACTTATTTAAGCGCACATTTGTACTTAATCACATATACATAAGTGTTGTCTTTGATAATTACACAGTATTCGAGTGTTTTTAAAACACAGTATAGAATATATACAAGATATAATCAATAATTCAAACATAAATAACACATATTTATTTGGCTTGATTGAACGTAGGTCCTCACCACGCCAGTCGCTTAAGCCCACTCCCTAAAATAATATGACAAGTACTAATCTTACTACTTGTATATTGGGTATTAGCGGAGTCAACTCTCAAGTAACAAGAAAGCCAAACATAAAATGTACATGACTGCCAAATCAGGGATATTAGGATTCCAGTAAGGTTGAAGCCCATCTTCGCTTGTTCCCAACCAACCACCCACAACATCAATCAAATAATGTTATCATTAGTAAATTGACGCTTATCCACAAGCGCATGTTTATCCCCCTCAATACCTACACGCTGTCTGTAAAACTAGTAAGGGAGATAACTACATGTAATATGTTAGTAAGGTGAGAGTTGTTGTTCTTGAATGAGACACACCTTTGGGTCATGGCTTAGGTTAGACACCACCAAATAGTTTTACTATATAATTTAACCGAATGCCATCCAATAAGGCCAGTCTCTCCTACTTTCACTATTCGTATGGATACTGTGGGTCCCACTTATACATGACCTGCAGCCAGTCTGTACTGGTTCTGCATGAACTAAAAAATAGGTTCACTTACTCCTAAGAAAGAAAAATCCAACCTTGTCATATCCTCCAATATTGTGTACATGTTTTGGCCACGGGAACTCCGTTTAAATCAGTGTTTTCTTTTAAATGCTACAAATATGCTGAAAACTGGTGTTAAAGGCACCCCAAAATGTTCCTCAAGTGAAACTGGGTATCAATGGATCAAGATTTGCAAGCAAACGGTGTCTGTGACCTCAAAACACCCGCACTATTTTTTTATACCGGACTACTTTTGCACCCTGGGCGATTTCGCACACCCTGGGCGATTTCGCACCATTTGGTGTCTTCTAACCTTTATGCCAGTGTGAAATACCATGAACACAGGGATATAACTAAAACATTAGTTATGCTCCGGAAACGAAATCGGTGCACGAAAAAATATAGGGGGATAACTCTAAAATTAGTGATAAAAGAGTTGTCATTCTTACGTACAACACACCATTGCTTCATGGTTTATGAATATGTGACGTTTCATCAAAATATACCAATTGGTTGTCCTCCGGAGACGATGCACAAAAGAGAAAGGGAGATTAGTTGACAATTATCAAGGCAAGAGGGTGTCGTACTTACGCGCGACAACCTTCTGGTCATGGTCAATGTATGTGTTAAGTTTCGTGAAAGCTGGCCAAGGAGTATACGAGTTATGACCCGGACACGAAAGTGTCTGCGGCGGACGTGACCAATACATAGCATCCCCTGACGTTCGTCCATGTATCCCAGTCTTTCGTCCAGCGATACAATTATCAAAGACATAACACTGATGAACATTGATAAACTAAAAATGTGCGTTTAAATGAGATGCCATTCATGCTTGATTTACTGACCGTACATTTTTAAGCAATCGAATAATTGTATAATTATCAAAGTCATAGCATATCTAGACTAGTGTGTGTAGTCAATATAAACGTGTTTACATTATCGAATATATAAGCTATCATTATAGACCAGCGGTATTTACGTTCGATATGTTTGTCTACATTTACAAACTATTTTAATACTTATTTAATAATTGAATGCAACTATGCGATATTCAAATGGAAACATGGTGTTTGACATAGACACAAATCCACTGCCATAATGAAGTACAGTATAATACAATGTTAATACACGTTCATACATACATCCGGGAATATCTAGAACAAAAGCATATACATATATGGCTGTGGCTGGAAAAATGGGGCTTATGGGTTTTGTGACCAGTGTAGATCCAGATCAGCTTGACCATCCGCAAAGTCTGATGTGCATCCGCAATCTGATCAGGATCTACACTATTTTCTATTCCACAAATGAAACACCCGCTATGCTTCTAACAGTTAATATAGATTGATGTCGGGCTACATGTGTGTGCCGTTTGATCAGGAGCTACACTGAACAAAATCCATAAGCCCCGTTTCTCCAGTCACAGCCACATATATGTATACTAAGGTGCAGCCCTGTGGAATACAATTACACTATAATATAAAAATACCAACACCTGACAAAGCAGTTGGACTTAATGCATTATCGGTAATTGTGTTACATCCACTTATTGAGAAACCGTGTAGACCCCGTTGTGACCGCACGGATGTACAGTTTGATAAGTGTATAGACTGGGCGCCAAGTCAACAAACCCGGCTTTGTCAGCTGTTTGTCCAATTAAAGCACACATATATAAAGTAAAATAGTTACATATGTTAAATATCAAGTCCTCTGTGAATACTGGCATTCACTAGTTTGCATTTAGTCGGCTATAATCATTCATATGTTAAATATAAAGTCCCCTTTAAACACGTCCATAATCACTTGTTTTTCCATTTTATACCGCTATAATCATGCTTATGTTTAATGTCAATAAAACACTTGGTGTTGTACTTTATTATATATACTGAATATACTGAGTAATTTAAGTGGTCGTATATATTTGATGCACATATATTTTGTAATATTGATAGGTAAGGTGATAGACTGGTCATAAATGGTCCTAAATGTAATAAGTCCCGTTTATCCAGTCATATTGACATGTAAGGTGCCGGACTGGTCCTAAATGTCATAAGTCCCGTTTATCCAGTCATATTGACAAAAAATACGCTGGACTGGTCACAAATGAGTAAGCGTAAGTTCTCCAGTCACAAATACTAACCGACCAATTAAACCCCAACAACGTTTTTAACGTGGCCAAGTATATGTACATACACAGATGAAAGACGCGATGTTGGAATACATAACATGGTATAATTGTATAGACATTTCGACACGTGTACATGCAAATATGTGACCGCCTGGATTATATATGTATTTGTATATTTGTTTTAACGCCTGTCAACAGCTTAAGGTCATGTTAGACCGGGTTTAACGGGATCGAATCCCATATTTCACCTGTTGTGATGGGTGGAAAATCCAAAAGTCAGAACTGAATATTTACAGAAGAAAATAAATATTCAGTCCTTAAATTAGAATAACCTGACCTGGTGCCAGGTCCTCACCACACCAGAGCCAATTAGCCTCACTCCTAAAAGTAATATGATTAGTTCTAAGTGACCGCTTGGATAAAAATGGCTCGAGTTGTCGACAGTGTAGCCCCAGATCAGACCGCGCATCTGATCTGGTTCTGCACGGTTCGTTTGTAACACTGCTAACCCGCAGTAAAATAAAAACATGCAATTAATCAATAAATAAATTGTCGTATGAGTGTGATACATCGAGCTGGTCAAGAGCTACATGTACACTGGTCAAACAAATAATAAGCCCCTTTTTGTCGTGAAGGGCAACAAGATTATAAAATAAAACATTGTAAATGACAGTTCCTGATTTTCTTTCAGAATTTTCGGACAACGTCGACGTTTTGGAGAAAAATATCAGAAAGCTAGCAGAACTACTGAAGTGCAATAAAACTCACAGGGATTATGTACCCGAGCCGGGTACCAACCTGAACATGACTAACCCTAGTCTCAACCATCCAGCACCCAATCCCGTCGGCGGAATCGAAAGGATGTTTGGGACTGGGGTACTATAGACAGACACTGATAGCCTTCTGAAGTCGTTAAAGGCACTGGGCCTCAGACATGCGCGGAATGTGATGGAACTGAATAATAAAACTTTAATTGTAGATGTGTACAATATTTCTGAACCCCGTTGTATCTATGATTGAGTCACGTGAAAACAAGGGTTGGCTAATATATATTTATAACACCTGAACAAATAAATATTGCTGCAAACATGTTTCGTTTTTGGAATCCAAGGTCACTAGTAGTTTTATTTTCTGAAATTCATTTATGTAGTGTCCTGTGTAGAAAATGCTAAACGTCTAGTTCATCACTCCATGACAAATGACGATTGTGGTTCACAAACGTGGATTATGTATTTAAGGAGATGTACCATTGTTAATGAAAACTATTTACAGAGACTGATATTTTCTGTAAATGACCAGGAAAGTTGACGAACTTACATGTACGTAGCAAATAGGATATGGGGGGCGTTTCACTTCGTACGACTAAAATATTCGTATGTGTACAATTATGATAGTCTGCAAATTTCACATTAACAGTGTTTTCTTGTAACAATTATTGGATTTACATCTATTGAGCATAGGCTCAATAAATGTAAATCCATGAATTGAAATTTCCAGACGATCCAAAATGTGCACTTACGAACATTTAATCGGAAGAAGCTTAGTGAAGTATATATTTGTATAATATGTCTATACCCGACGAAAAGAATGCACATATGTGTTGTATTGCTGATATAGTTAAACTACAAAATAATGTATGTTCATGATTCAAAAGCACACATATGTGTACTGGAGTGCTCATAAAGGTCAACTACAGTGAACCCTCTCTAAACCGGACACCCGGAAACATAAGCACCTTCCAAGTTGATTTCACAGTATTGTATTTCTAGTGACACTGTATGTTCATGATTCAAAAACACAAACGTACATGTAGGGGTGCTCGGGTAGTTCGTTCACAGTATAATCTCTCTCTAAACTGGACACTCTGTGTAATTCCATGTGTGTCCGGTTTAGAGAGGTTCCACTGTGTGAACATCAAACATTGTCCAAAGTTCAGGAAGGTAAAAGTCTATACTTTTCACAAATGACGTCTAAGAACATATTTTTGGCAGCTATTGACCGATTTATGCTGGTCTCCGCGTGTGCCACTGACCAATAAAACGGCCCCTAGGACATGTATGACCAGTGTAGCTCCTGATCAACGTACACTTTCCTACAACCAGACAATCAACAATCTTCTCAAACATGGTTATTCGGTGACATAAACTTCGCTACATTGACGGAATAGCGGCCAGTGTAGTCCCATATCAGACTATGCGACCAACGTAGTCCCAGATGAGCCTGCGCATCCGCGCAGACTCATCTGGGACTACGTTGGTCGCATAAGGTACATTATCTCAGCCGGGGAGCAAATGACATAACATAGCGTGTTGCACATGATAACATACCGAGCATACACACACAAATATTAATTCTGAATTAAATGTTGTCGTCTACAGTTTAGTTTTTAATTTCCATTTCACTTAACTACAACAATTATTTGCAACACCGTATAATACCACTACACCAAGGAGGATAACAACGGTTATCGCTATTACATAACGCCAATCGCAGTTGTCTCCCTTAGACTATTAAATTTACAGTGGCATAATCCACTCGAGGAATACATATTCAAATAAGTCCGCTACAACTTCAATATATGATGATGTGCGTGTGCACTGAATATAATATAACAATTAAGCGAAATTAATAAAATACGATACGATACTTATTAAATAGTTACCGACTTCATAAGAAACGGCCCTATGTATTTTCCATAGCGGTCTCGTTTACATGTTTATTACACTAGTGTATTATGGTTTTAATACACCGTGTTATTACACTGCGAAAGCCCGTTCTATACAACAAATGTGCCTTATTTGAGTTTGTATGCGATACAACTGGTTGTGTTATTCTGCATTGTGACGATAAGCGTGTTGTCACTCCGTCTGTACGATATGGAGGTCGGCGACGTCACGCCGTCAGCAGACGACAGGAATGTCTTACGGCGGCGGCCGTCCTTCCCCAGCACGACAATCTCGTTAGGCTCACGACAGCAGACAATCAGGTTTCCACTGTCGTCTGCTAACATTCCGTATGGAGCAAGTATGTCCTCGGGTTTAGTGACGTACACGACGTCTCCAGCTGGGGTGAAGCACGTGACGCGATGTTGATTACAGTCGGATATGAAAACCAATCCTCGCGGGCTCACGGTAACAGTGGATGGACAAATACACTGGAAGCGACCACTGGCGTACAGCCCAATCCGCCGTATCTCCGCCCCGCGTCTATCCAGCACCAGGACGTACCAGTCTTTCACGGTGGTGTACACCTCCCCGGCGTGGACAGCCACACCGTAACACGACTCACTGGTGGTGACGGTGCGGCCCACCCGGAATCCGTGGTCCACGTTGAACCACTGCAGCTTATTACTCTGCGGCAACGTGACGATGACGTCACCGGATACCGATGCATCCGCGGCCACGTCACATGCTTGAAACTCCAATTTTGATTTGATGGATAATATTTTATCAAGCAGAATAACTTGATAATCACCTACTTGACGATAGCCTTCTTGATATATTGATTGGCTAACTAATACCACCTGTCCATCCGCCAATATTGCTGAACCGGTTATGTTGGTATGCCACGAAGCCTTCCGTGTTGATATTTGTTGAACTTGATTACATTTAAGAGGCGTTAATACATGTAGACTGTCGGACGAGACAACTTGCATATCGATAAGACGCTTTGATACATGTAGATTGTCGGACGAAACAACTTGCATATCGGTAAGACGCTTTGATACATGTCGACTGTCGGACGAGACAGCTTGCATATCGGTAGGCTTTGGTACATGTAAACTGTCGGACGTGACAGATAGCGATGTCGTCAGTCCGGGAGTAACCTGTAGTGTGCCAAACCGATCGACGCTTTTCAAGCAATCGGATAGGGTGGGTGCCGGTACAAATGTCAAGTTAACTCGATCTACCTTCGGTTCTATCTCGACTAGTGCTGTTTCCGCCGTACGTCGAGTCTTACGCAGTCTGTGAGCGACCAGCGCACTCGTCATGTGATCCTCGACTGATGTCGCGTCATCGGCGTCCTTCATGTCAGCAGACACCTGTGGCAATAGGACATCACACGTATTAACATGCTCACGCAGAACGGCCATCTTTGGTTCAACGACCTTCATTCATATTGCTTCAAGCATTTCCCTTTCAAGCCGCTCTATCAATTCTATCAATTTAGTCTTGAACGCTTGGATATCTGCGATACACGACTTTTCCAGGTTTGTGAAAGCTTCAATAGCTTTCTCCCTGTCACATTTGAGTTTCAATCCTGCTTTTCATAGCGGACATCGACTCGAGAGCAGCGGACAGTTGTTGGCCGGATGTAGCCGCCTTTGTCATGTCACGTACGGACACCACCTTGCATTTTCTGTGCTTCGTCAACCTGCAGGAACTACAGAAGATGTCGTCGTGTATCTCACAATATAAATCCGCCAATTTACCTTCGTGGTCGGCACAGTGTGGTGGGGAGAGCTTACGTGCCCCGGCTCGTCCTTCAGTTCCCATGTCACTTACTAAATCCAGTACATGATCTCGCGACACTTTGAACACCTTGTGAATTGATGAGCAAGACTCGCACATAAATTCGTCACAGTTCCGACAATACATTATGGCGTCTTTCGTAGACCCGGATTCTTTACACGGATTACATGTGTATTTCGCGTCAACTTTCGCCGTCTTTCCAGCAGATTTCGAGCCATGGACAAAGGCCATTTTGAAATGTATATCAAGGAATTTAAGTATGTCTATGTCTCTGGTTATATCCAACCGTGTACTCCGTAATATGCGTGTTTATTTTCCGACGTTTTAAAATCAATCAATTGAAATGTTTACCCCACCGACATGCCGTATCTACAACACACGAGTGACGTATCACAAGTATAGTGAGAGAAAAACTTCCCTAATTTCGTGTGCAACCAGTTTAGCCTCAGATCAGCCTGCGCATGTGCGCAGTCTGATCTGGGGCTACACTGTTTGCTATATAGTTGGTGACAGAGTCACACTACCATAGAACTGTATCGCGCTGTATGACGTTCCCAACTCACATGTTAACCGTTTTAATTCTGAATTAAATGTTGTCGTCTGCTGTATAGTTTTTAATTTCCATTTCACTTAACTACAACAATTATTTGCAACACAGTAGGATCATTCCCAAAGGACCCGATCCTCATGTGCTGCCATACCATTGAGAAACATGCCAAAATAACAAACAACAGCAGACGACATTATTCGTTTCCCGCGTTCCAAGTGTTAAACACAGTTAGTCCCATTACCTCGTGGCAGAGCACATTTTATGCTTATTCACCCACCACGTGACTGTGTGCGCAGCCCAGATAAAGGATATGATCCCCGATTTGATAAAAGTTTCCCTATCACGTTGTCCAACACGAATGTGAAAAAATAGTCCGCGGAATCCAGAGCAAAATTATTAAAATATTAAACTGACTTTGTAAAATAAAAGTTAACGATAGCCTTTATAGGTATTCTCACCTTGCACTAATTACAGATTATTTCATAAAATCGTCTCTTGCAGTGTAATAACACCGTGTATTAAAGCTCGCAAGTGTAATAAACTCTTAATACACTAGAGTAATAAATTCGCATACACACGAGACTAGTACAGAAAATACGGTGCGTCGACAGTAGAGAATCTAACATTTATGTTAAAGTAATATGATTGAATACTTAAACTTATTGACTGACGTGTTGACCGATTTCAGAAGAAACTAGGCTATGCCGAGCATAGCATCGTTTCTTTTTATGAATCAGTAAACTCGTGTAATCATCGTGTTACATCATCAGTCGCATCCGGTCCTATGTTTGTACCAAATTCAGAATCGGGAGAGAATATTTTAATGGCCGATGGAGAGTGCATTAAATTTCCACAAGTATTCCGCAGTGTCTGTGCGAATACAACGACCAAGCTGTTGCCGTATATGGACACGAAGGTAATGGACACGTCTGAACTCTACTACACACCTCAATGGTTCTGAACATGTACACACCCAGCTGCAGTAATCTCATCAAAATTGGTCAATGGTGCTGAAATTGTACACACCCAGCTGCGTTAATCTTGTCAATATTGGTCAATGGTTCTGAACATGTACACACCCAGCTGCGTTAATCTTGTCAATATTGGTCAATAATTCTGAACATGTACACACCCAGCTGCTTGTAAATATTGGTCAATGATTCGTACACAACCAGCTGCGTTAATCTTGTCAATGCTCGTCAATCATTCGTACACACCCAGCTGCGTTAATCTGGTCAATACTTGGCAATGGTTCTAAACAAGTGCACATCCAGCTGCATTAATCTTGTCAATACTGGTCATTGAGCCAACTGGCCCCGCTGCAAACGGACATGGCATGCGATACAAACTATTGTTAGATGGCGTACATTCATACTGTTTCATATACATTCACGTACATATTATTAACCCATGAAGCTATCCTATAGCCTTAAGTCAGTCATTCTTTCCAGCTGTTATATGGCGAACATATCTATGATAGTAATTAAACCAATTTACTGGCTTCATGATAAACGAGGCTAGGCCGAGTTTCTTATGAAACCAGACAAGGAGTATAATAAATGTATTTCTTCCATAAAAGTATCGCAGTGTATTAACACTGTGTAATAAAATCATAATAGACTAGTGTAATAAATGTGCAAATTAGCCCGTTACAGAAAACAGGTTTGGTGACTAGTAGACGTTCAATGTATGATGATGTGCTTATGCAATAAGTAAAATCTAACATTTGTGACGACTTAATATGGTATTTATTAAACTCGTTGACTAGTTTCTTAAGAAATTCGGCATAGCCTCGTTTCTTATGAAATCAATAAACCCGTTTACTAAATATTATATTACATCATCACTCATGTAAGATGCTCTATTAAATAACACAAATGTTAGATGGATTCTGCTACCGTCGGGCTGAGTGAGGTTCGACTAGATCCACCGATCAATGGCGGTCTATGGAAGCCACGGTTACCGCCCTAACTGCGTGTATAGAGAATACTAGGCTCGTGTATTTTCATATCGAGTTTATCAGGCAATGCTATGAAACGCGTAGGAATTCCGAGGTTTACCGAGGAATTCCTACCGTTTCCTAGCCGAGCCTAATGGACATAGATACTACCAGGCTAGTGTATTTTTATATCGAGTTTATCAGGCAAGGCTGAACCTTGGAATTCCTACCGTTTCCTACCATTTCCTACCGTTTCCTACCGTTTCCTACCGTTTCCAGGCCGACCCGGACAAACCTGATATCAAACAGACCTATCAAGGTCTTCTATTTATCAGGCAACGTTTGGGGCTACATAATGAATACATGTTCATAGAAAATAACGCAGTCTTGTTTTACGTTACGTCATTACACTGACGCCATTTGGTAGCGTCATGTGACGCCGTACAAGCAATAAAACGTCTCAATTCGTCGTAATACGGATATTAGTATCTAGTCAATTCAGAATGCGGCAATTTGCTATCAGTCGGGACGTATTCGGTCAATGCAAAGCGCGTTACCTGATACATCATGTTCTAGTTAGCATACATGGTGCCTGAAAACCATGACGATCGGAAGCCTGATATTCACGTGATGCCAGTACAAATACTCGTTCACCCTCGATTCCTTCCGTGGGTCCAGGCTCGGGAACCAGTGCTCTGGTACGTTGTACTTCCGGCCACGTAACGCATGATTGAGCGCTGAAATGAAACCCAAGAAGATGTGGCGCGAATCTTTGGAAACTTGGATTATTTCATTTCTAAGTGGTTAGGAAGTATTTGCCGTCAGCGACAGCAGTAACAATGATCATGTCTGACGTGTACACAGTATGGACCGAAAAAAATGGCGGGGAATTTGAAAACAAATGTGAGTATTCAAGTTCACAACATTTAGAAAGTACCTCCCGTCAGCTACAGCAGTCACACACATTTGTGACGTGTACACAATGTGGACCGGGAAAATGGCGGGGAATTTGACAACAAATGTGAGTATTCAAGTTCCAAACATTTAGGAAGTATCTCCCATCATCTACAGCAGTAACACACATTTGTGACGTGTACACAATGTGGACCGGAATGTGTCGACTAAAGATACTAAATATGGACTTGACGTCGCAACGTCGCCGCTGTCACCGCCGCCTCCGCCTGCCTCCGCCTTCGCCGCCGCTGTCGCCACCACCGCCGCCTGGCGAGAGCAGACATTGACTACCCATTGAACTAGTTCTATTGAAACAACGGGCTATTGCCCGGCAACGTCGCTGATCCATGGATTGTGACAAAACGCCGTAAACAGGTAAGCAGTGTGATACTTCATCATGAGCCACCTGACACACAGTAAGCAGGTTGATTCTTCATTTTAAAGCCATATTTGGCTATTTACTATTTTAAAACTATCAAAAATGCAATTGTAAGTATAAGTCAATACCATGGGCTGTTGCGTTTATTATGATATAGCCGATAGGTGGTAGGTTCGAACCTAGATATTGTCCTTGGAAACAGTTAAACACAAATACCTTTACTAAACACTATTTTATTAATAAAACACTTTTCAAAGAAAGTCCATGATCGTATAGTATTTAACAACTTATATAAACTTAGAGCGCGCGCTATCACCACTAGAATTCTTAAAACTATCAAAAAATGTCCAAAGCGTTGGCCGAAATGTGCTGGCCATGTTTGACTCGATGTTCAAGGCGCGACTGGTTCAACCAGGCTTCACAACGGGCGGGCTGATTAATTATCCAGTCCCATAGGAGACGTCATAGTCATATGGGCAGATTAGCATTACCATGACAACGGAATTCGGGAGAAAGTCTCATTAGTTCAAGTACGGACGTACACATATTCATATCCATTTATGAATTAATGTCCAGCCAACAGGACTGATGTTGCTGAACAAAAGGGGCGACATTTCTACTGTCTGTTTCACGAATGCTGCCTAAATTGTACGGCTATATAAACAATTCAAAAACAATATTAAAGGAAAATTTAAGAATGAGCCTTCTTTTTATTTCGTGAAAATTGGCCAAATATTGATTTTATTACGAAAAATGTACTTGTCTATGGGAATTTAACATGGGGGAAAAGGAGGTAGAGAAGCTATGGGAGGAGTCCGAAAAAAAATATGATTGGAAATCGACTCCAAAACCTGGCTAGGTAGCTTGAAAATGATCTATGCATCTGTCGTTCTTTGTCAAACAACAGAAGAGGTGAAACCGAGTTGATCACTTCATGTACAGTACCGAGGCAGTGTTCACATATATGTAAAACAATATACGACTGTGCTGCTACTTTGAGCTCCGAGGCAATTAGTTAGCCAACATGGCACATGGCCCACAATCGAACAAAGACTGTATGTTCCACGAACTTTTGGCCATTAAACACATTAAATCTACAAGATATTTAAATGTATTTGATGAAATTCCATCCAATATTGATTTTATTGCGAACAAAAAAAGATTTTTTTATGGGAATTTAACATGGGGAGTCAATTTCCAAAACCTTTCGTTTTTTGATCCTGAATGATCAAAAAACGAAAAAAAAAGTAAATTGACTCCGAAGCCTGGCGAGATAGCTTGAAAATGAGGTAACTAAGAAAACAATAGTTACATTTTGAAAATCGGTCCACAAATAAAAAAAATATTGAAAAGAAAATCTATGTTTACCCATGTTAAATTCCCATAGGAAAATCGTGGGAATTTGACATGGGGAGTCAATTTCCAAAACGAGAGGCTGTTCACTTGTATGTAAAACATATATTCCATCACATTTACATTTCCAGCACTTGTCTTTGGATTAAAGGATTATCAGGTAAATAACGGGCCCTTAAAGTTAATATACGACTGTGCTGACGCTAGCTACTTTGACGAGCTCCGAGAGAATTAGTTAGCCAACACGGCCAACAAACGAACAAAGACAAACCGCTACGGGGCGCCAAATGGGATATGGCTCAATTTTGTCAACAAAATTCATTTGTGTACCTATAAACTTGACAAAAACAAAACAAAATTAAATATATACTGATTTTGTCAACAAAATTCACTTTTGTGCCACAAAACTCAATTCTGTGTCACAAAATTCACTTTTGTGCCACAAAATTCAATTCTGTGTCACAAAATTCAATTCTGCATACGTTTCGTATACGTATTTGCATACATTTCGATTCTGTTGCCCAAACATAGCACACGCATGTAAGAAGGACTACCATTGGTCAGATACAGTATGACAAAAATGTTGCCTGAATAGTATGTATAAAAATATATCAGCAACAAACATGATGGAACTTGGATGGAAAATAACATTTTGTGAATTGGTTGCCATGGCAACCGTTTATTGTAATTATGTATTGACTATGTACATACATTTAATAACGCTATCCCAATGTTGGTTACTTGAAATAAAACGATGTTATTGTTAAAATGTTTATATAAACTAGTTGTTATTTGGCCGCCCTGGCATCCGCATACATGATTAGTCACAATAAGATTATTGGATAGAACTAGAGGTATATATTTTGCAATCATAATATAACCAAAATAACTGTCCATAAAGAAGTATAATATTGATATATTGGGTTATATTTTCGCATTGAAATATTTAAACCTGCAAGTGTACTCCACCATCTAATAAAATGGACTAAGACCGATCTCAATCAATCAACGTAGAGATGACAGAGACTATCAGTTACGCAAACTAATTTTTGTGGACAAAGCTGACTTTTGTGGACAAAACTGAATTCTGTCCCTCAAAACTGAATTTTGTTCACAAAACTCAATTCTGTCTTACAAAATTGAATCCTTTATAACAAAAATGAATTTTGTATATCAGAATTTTACATAATTGGTTTTTGTGATTTTTAGTGTTACAAAACTCAATTTTGTCTGGATAAAATTGGTTTTGTACACATATTTAACCTGTCCTGCATGGCGCCCCGTACACCGCACACTTGGCCGCAACATATTTGCACGTGTGCCAAGTACGTATATACACTGATATAAGGAAGTTATCAGCCTAAATGTGGTCGTTTGTATTTCAGGTTTAGTTACACTGTTGTCCCTTGTATTATGGTGTGGCCTTGTAATACTAGACTGCCGGTATGTGCCACAGGTACGGTGATAGGGGGCGCTGTACATGGTTTTAGTTATCAATCGTGAGGCTAACGAACAATTCATTAAATTCCGCACGTGTAATGTATACTTTTCGGTCGATAACGAGAATGAACTACCTAGGTTAATGTAACGGTCTCAAACATCCATAATTTAAGGCACACGTTTCGACTGCATTGCAACTAATACTGAATTCGGAAAATAAATCGGGTCAACGGCCATTGGCTTGACAATTTTCTTTGCGCATATGCCCGGGTATGAACAATTATTTGAGCAAATTCCTCTTACCCTCTTGACTAGATCTTGTATTGTGTTTACTTTTTATTCAGTATTTGTTATGGCAATAACTTTTACTCGATATTTTTATATCAATACAGTGGAACGTCTCTAAACCGGACACCAACAAAAAACCTGTGATATTATTGTTGAGGAGTTTCCTGTTCATTTATCTCAGGTGATAATGTCTGTTCGTGATCACATAGTACACAGCTATGATTCATGATGAAATGCCTGATTTACAGTGAAATCTCTCTAAGCCGACACCCTGGGGACCTCCCAGGGTGTCCGCTTTAGAGAGGTTTCACAGTACATACTGACCAAACAGCAAACCCGCGCTGTGGGGCAAGCTTTTGCTATTATGTATCCCTTATTAATATAAAAATGTATTGATATAAATAAATCTAATTATTTACAAAAATAATACAAAATAAAAGGGCGCACCTGTAATTATTTAAGTGTATAGAGGATATTACATGAGTGATGTGTTAATATAATATATATTAAATGAGTTTATTGATTTCATCAGAAACGAGGCTGTGCCGAGCTACATAGAGGATCTTACATGAGTGGTGGTTTAATATGATATTTATTATGTTTTTACTTTTATTAGTTTACTGATTTCCTAAGACACGAGGCTAAGCCGAGTTTCTTTTGAAATCAGTCAACCAGTTTAATAAATATCATACTAAATCAGCACAAATGTTAGATGATGTTTATTGTATAAGCACATCATCATAATATTAAGCTGTATTGATTATCTAACATGTTTTCTCTAGCGGGATCATTTGCATATTTATTGTAGTATGAGTTTTATTATCAGCGTAAAAGCCAGCAAAGTAAAGTGACCAGTAAATACTGGTAAACGTGTAATCGTCTATCACAAGTTGGCATTCGCAGACTTGGTTCTTTCATAGACTTCTCTCATCTTGTATACCGTATCTTCATTAACCGTATCAAACAACGGGTTCATTCTGTCTCTAACTCTCTTAACCCAAGCTTCGACCTTGGAATTGGCGGAAAAAAAAAAAACCTTCGTCGCACGTTCCAACCAACTGAAACAGTTCTGTGATGCATAGAAGGTCAGCAACACTTATATCCTTACCACACAGGTACGGTGTGTTTCTCAGGAAGTACGTATCCAGATGAGTTAAGGACTTCGTAAGCTCTGTTTTGTATCGCTCAAGCTCGGCGGTTTTCACTGGCCGTCCTCTAACGGTGTTGATAAACTGAAACGAAAAATAAACATTAAAGGGAATTCGATGGCGTTCCATCGCAATAAGCTCACTTTTTTTCCATTTGAAGAAGAAGAAGTGTATTGCATTGAGCCAACTGGCCCTGCTGCAAACGGACATGGCATGCGATACAAACTATTGTTAAATGGTGTACATGCATACTGTTTCATATACATTCACGTAAATATTAACCCATGAAGCTATCATATAGCCTTAAATCAGTCATTCTTTCCAGCTGTTATATGATGAACGTATCCATAATGTTCCATATTTCAAATATGGACATTTCACACCACGAGATGAACATATATGTCATATTCGTCCGAAAAATATGAATATCCTCTATGTGTTACACTAGTCTATTACTATTGTATTACACAGTGTTAATACACTGCGACTGTATACGGTAATTAATGTGTATTTGCAGCCTATTTGCAGTCCGGCACTGCAGGTGCGCGTTATGATTATAGATAGCGGAAGTAGTCGTATTTTCACCGGAAGATGTTTATTTCATAGATGAGAACATAAGACCTTTATTTACATCGTATAACTATGTATTTCATGGGTAGGTATATAATAAAGTGGCAAATTAGCCCGTTACAGAAAACAGGTAACTAGTAGACGTTCAATGTATGATAATGTGCTTATGTAATAAGTATAATCTAACATTTGTGACGACTTAATATGGTATTTATTAAACTCGTTGACTAGTTTCTTAAGAAACTCGGCATAGCCTCGTTTCTTAAGAAATCAGTAAACCCGTAAATAAATATCATATTACATCATCACGCCTGTAAGATGCTCTATTAATAACACAAATGTTAGATGGATTCTGCTACAGTCAGGCTGAGTGAGGTTCGGCTAGATCCACCGATCAATGGCGGTCTATGGAAGCCACGGTTACCGCCCTAACTGCGTGTATAGAGAATACCAGCTGGCTATTTTCATATCGAGTTTATCAGGCAAGGCTAGGAAACGCGTAGGAATTCCGAGGTTTACCGAGGAATTCCTACCGTTTCCTAGCCGAGTCTGATGGACATAGATACTACCAGGTTAGTGTCGAGTTTATCAGGCAACGCTGAACATTGGAATTCTTACCGTTCCCAAGCAGACCCGGACAAACTTGATATCAAACAGCCCTATCGTGGCATTCTATTTATCAGGCAACGTTTGGGGCTAAATAATGAACACATGTTCGTAGAAAATAACGCAGTCTTGTTTTACGTTACGTCATTACACTGACGCCATTTGGTAGCGTCATGTGACGCCGTACAACCAAAAAAAAAAAAAAAAAATAAAAACGTCAGTTCTCAATTCGTCGTAAATCCGGATATCCGTATCTAGTCAAGTCAGAATTCGGCAATTTGCTATCAGTCGGCACGTATTCGGTCAATGCAAAGCGCGTTACCTGATAACAAATCATGTTCTAGTTAGCATACCTGGTGTCTGAAAACCATGACGCTCGGCAGCCTGATATTCACGTGATGCCAGTGCAAATACTCGTTCACCCTCGATTCCTTCCGTGTGTCCAGGCTCGGGAACCAGTGTTCTGGTACGTTGTACTTCCGGGCCACATAACGCATGATTGACGCACTGAAAGAAACCCAAGAGATGTGGAGCGAATCTTTGGAAACTGGGATTATTTAATTGCTAAGTGGTTAGGAAGTATTTCCCGTCAGCGACAGCAGTAACAATGTTCATGTCTGACGTGTACACAGTGTGGACCGGAAAAATGGCTGGGAATATGAAAACAAATGTGAGTATTCAAGTTCAAAACATTTAGGAAGTACCTCCCGTCAGTTACAGCAGTCACACACATTTGTGACGTGTACACAATGTGGACCGGGAAAATGGCGGGGAATTTGACAACAAATGTGAGTATTCAAGTTCCATACAGCAGTAACACACATTTCTGACGTGTACACAATGTGGACCGGAATGTGTCGAATAAAGATACTAAATATGAATTGGACGTGGCAACGTCGCCGCTGTTGCCGCTGTCGCCGCTGTCGCCGCTGTCACCGCTGTCGCCGCTGTCAACGCCGCCTCCGCCTCCGCCGCCGCTGTCGCAAACACCGCCGTCTGGCGGGAGCAGACCTTGAATACCCATTGAACTATTTCTATTGAAACAACGGGTTATTGCCCGGCAACGTCGCTGCTCCATGGATTGCGACAAAACGCCGTAAACAGTTTGATTCTTCATTTTAAAGCCATATTTGGCTATTTACTATTTTTAAACTATCAACAATTCAACTGTAAGTATAAGTCTAATACCATGGCTGTTCCGTTTATTATGACATAGCCGGCCCGATAGGTGGTGGGTTCGAACCTCTATATATTGTCCTTGGAAACAATTAAACACAAATACCTTTACTAAACACTATTTTATTAATAAAACACTTCTCAAACATAAGTCCATGATCGTATAGTATTTAACAACTTATATAAACTTAGAGCGCGGGCTATCAGCACTAGCATTCTTAAAACTATCAGAAAATGTCCAAACCGTTGGTCGAAATGTGCTGGCCATGTTTGACTCGATGTTCAAGGCGCGACTGGTTCAACCAGGCTTCACAACGGGGGCTGATTAATTATCCAGTTCCATAGGAGACGTCATAGTCATATGGACATATTGTCATTACCATGACAACGGGATTCGGGAGAAAGTCTCATTAATTCAAATACGGGCGTGCACATATTCATATCCATTTACGAATTAATGTCCATCCAACAAGACTGAACTAAAAGGGGGGATATTTCTACTGTCTGTTTCACGAAAGCTGCCCAAATATTACGGCTATATAAAACATTCAGAAACAATATTTTTTTCGATAATATTAAATTAAAGGAAAATTTAAGAATGAGCCTTCCTTTTCTTTCGTGAAAATTGGTCAAATATTGATTTTATTACGAAAAATGTATTTGTCTATGGGAATTTAACATGGGGGAAAAGAAGGTAGAGAAACTATGGGAGGAGTCCGAAAAACAATAATTGGAAATTGACTCCAAAACCTGACTAGATAGCTTGGAAATGATCTAACTAAGAAAACAAAAGTTAAATTTTGAAAATCGGTCCAGTATTTCTGAAATTCAAAAAAATGGCCCCATGTTAAATCCCCATAGACATCTTCACTCCTCTGTGAAGATGTCTAAACAGTGAAGATGTCTATGTGGATTTAACTCGGGGAAATTGTTTTTTTTTCGCAATAAAATCAATATTTGACCAAATTTCACGAAATAAAAAGAAGGCTCATTCTTAATTGTTCCTTCAATTTAATATTATCGAAAAAAATATTGTTTTTTAATTGTTTATATGGCCGTAAAATTTGGGCGTGAAACAGACAAACGACATAATTACGTGTACTATTCTGTCTTTATATAGAAGTGGAGAATTGTTGGAAAGAGAAGGGCAACTGTGTTACATTATTGTCGGTGATTTTCAAACACATCGTCCGCATTTTGTCTGCTTAAATAGTCCGAGAGGCGTCATTCGATCTCCACGCACGGGAAACAGATCAATTATTTTACACACAACAGCCCTTGGTTTTATTTCTTACTTGGTTGTATGCTCACCTCTCCGTGAGTATAAATCCGCCGTCATCTATCACAGGAACCTTCTGTATCGAGCTCACAGCCTTAAACTCGTCTTGTAAATGCTCGCCTACAAATGTGGCAGTGGCTGGAGAAATGGGGCTTATAGGGTTCGCCACCAGTGTAGATCCAGATCACAGTCTGATCACGATCTGCACTGTTCGCTATTCCATAAATGAAACACATGTCATGCTTCTGTCAAGCAACATAGATCGATATCATTCTACTAAAGCAGTGTGATACTTCATCATGAGCCATCTGACACACAGTCATTTTAAAGGGGCATATCTGGATGTTTTTAAAATAATACTATAAAAAATAAAAACGTGTTTTCATCATGGCCCTGTGTAAAGTGGTTTAATTGAAGATATATGACGATACTAGGACCGCTGGGTTGTTTCTATTTTCACCCATATAGGTACATAAATATCGGATTTCCCATCTTGTTGGATAGCAACTCTGATACGTGTTTACCGATATCGGTGAAAATTGAATCAACCCAGCCGTCCTACATTACACATGGCCATGATGAAAACATTTAAATATAAAAAAATATTTAAATACTTTTTTTTCAAAGATTTTGAAAATAAAGTTCAGAGGGCCTAGTATCGTCAAATATCTTCAATTAAACCACTTTACACAGGTCGATCATGATTAAAACACGTTTTTTTTATAGTATTGTGGCCAAAAAATTATTTGATGAAATTCCATCAAATATTGATTTTATTGCGAAAAAACGATTTTCCTATAGGAATTTAACAGGGGGAGTCAATTTCCAAAACTTTTGTTTTTTTTTATCCTGAAGGATCAAAAAACGAAAACATTTGGAAATTGACTCCTATACGAAATCCGGCGAGATAGCTTGAAAATGATATAACTAAGAAAACAAGTTAGATTTTGAAAATCGGTCCACAAATAAAAAAAATGTTTTAAAAAAAAATCAATTTTTAGCCCCTTGTTAAATTCCCATAGGAAAATCGTTTTTTCGCAATAAAATCAATATTTGATGGAATTTCATCAAATAATTATTTTTTTTGGGAGGGTGACTTTTTTGTTATTGATAAAAAAGTACTTACTTTTAAATATTTTTTAGATTGAATGTGTTTAATAGCTAAAAGTTCGTCGGCAGCAAAACGTGGAACAGACAGTAGACCTATCGCATAAACGCATCAAATTTTGTTTATGCAATACCTTTTGTAGGTAGCTGCATAGGAATTCGTCAGGAATCCGGCGCCTGTTTCGACGTGAAACATGTTTACGCTGGCGTGGAGAGAAGCACGAGTGTAATAAGCAGCTTACTGTGCATTGATGGAATACAAGGCGACTGATGACAATGGTCGTATCTTGTTTTCACTAGGATACACGTATCGATATATGTCACTAGGATACACGTATCGATATCGGTCACTAGGATACACGTATCGATATCGGTCACTAGGATACACGTATCGATATCGGTCACTAGGATACACGTATCGATATATGTCACTAGGATACACGTATCGATATCGGTCATAAGGATACACGTATCAATATCGGTCATGATTGGAATTATTTTACAACGTGAACGATTACATTTTATTTCCATTGACAACTATATATATTTCCTTAGTTATGTAGACCCCGTATGTCGACTATGTAATGACATTAAATATGATAAACAGACAAACGACACTTCCATTAATCCCACATACCCGTACATTGACCAGTTTTCGTGATAACACGGGGTGAAAACTCAAGGTTGTGTGGGATAAAATAGTATAAGCGGGCGCTATAGAAAACTCCCTACATACCTGACATCAAGTCCACGAGCACCGACTTGAACGGAATGTCGTTGGATTTCAGGAACAAATACACGGCCCGACAAGGCTGGGACTTGAGGTCGTAGTAAAATGTTACCGCCGTCGCCATATTGGGTAGAAACTCGGGGATCGTTACATAAAATGACACGGAGATAAAGCGTCCGAGTTGTGGGTAAACAAATACGGCGTATCTTCTGTATATTAAGGAGCCCCGCAGGGGACATGGATTTTTGTGTTGTTAATTCGTTCCCACGAAATAACAATTCGTTCCCTCAGTTTAACAGTTAGTTCCCTCGAATTAACAATTGGTTCCCACGATGTAACAATACGTTCCCTCTAATTAACAATTCGTTTCCACGAAATGACAATTCGTTCCCACAATTTAACAATTCGTTCACACGAATTAACATGGGAACGAATTTTTATTTCGTGGGAACGAATTGTTAAATTAAGGGACTGTACGTCCTCTGCAGGGCTCCGTAGTAAGCATACACTGTGCAAAGTTCATGGTACAGTGCAACCTCTCTACAACAGACCACCCTCCCATGGGAAGAGTCAAAATTGGCTGTTATAGAGAGGTGGCTGTTGTAGGGAGGTTAATGCTGAATACAATTTTATCGTCTGATGTTTATTTATTTTCTTCAATAATTCTCAATAAAAACATGTTTTGACAGAATTTTAGAATCATTTCCAATGGAAATGATTCTAGAATGCTGTCAAAACATGTTTTTATTGAGAAAGAATGCAAAATCAACATCAAACGACAATGTTCATGCTCAGCAGTGTAAGGGTTAGATATAGATGAACTCATCCATTTGGGATATAAAATAGCGGCTGTTACAGAGAGGTGGCTGTTCGGGGAGGTTCGACTGTACTATAAAACAACAACAACAGCAACAACAGCATAGTTCCGTGTCTTTATCAGCTGGTACCTTCTGCGCATTAGCCGAATACTATAAAACAACAACAACAACAACACAATCATCATGATCAACAACAACAACAACAACAACACTATAAACCACGAGCAACTACAACAACAACAACATAGTGTTGTGTCTTTATCAGCTGGTACATTGCTGTGCATTGGTCGAATACTATAAAATAACAACAACAGCAACACAATCATCATCAACAACAACAGAAACAATATAAACCACCAGCAAAAACAACAGCAACAACATAGTGCCATGTCTTTATCAGCTGGTACCTTGATGCACTTTGGCCGAATACTATAAAACAACAACAACAACAACAACAACAACACAATCATCATCAACAACAGAAACACCAAGCCCGTACGCAGGATTTTCTATTGGGGGTGCGTCAGGGACGAACCCCACGTAGTGGAGCGAGTACGCTAAGGGGGTCCGGGGCATGCTCCCCCTAAAAATTGTTAAACCTAGATGGCCTGAAATCTGTTTGAAAAATAGCTGACCTGGGCAATAGTTCCGCGTGCCGGGTCAAAACTAGTTTCACCCCCACCCACCGAAACTCATGACGTCATGATTTTTGTCGAAGATTACGTCATAAAATTGAACATAATTTGGATTGGTTTGTCGACGAGCCCCGCCAAATGTACGTTCATTGTGTCACATACACTGTTACAGGTTGAGTAATAAAACAGTTATTATCCCGTCAACACAGTGCGTATGTGCCGTGAAACACGGTGCCGTGAAACAGCTTTGATATCCTGTCAATACGACCTAATCACTGCGTGTGAATATGTGCGGTTGTCAAACTATACTAGTCGATTCTCAGATTTTGAGGATGCGGCTGGGGTTACTTTTTTGCATTTTAAAGCTATTTGTAGTGTTGACGGGATAAATAGAATAGTAAGTTAAGAGCTGTAGCCGATTTCATCAAAATTGCTAAGCATACTTATGTTCCTAAGTACCTTGAGGAAGTAATCATTTATGTTTCTCGAAATGCATTATTTAATATACAACTAACATCTGCATATATTTGATCATTAAATGTATGTAAAATTATTATACTGAATTTCTTACATTATCACAGCCAAAATGGCTGTGATAATTTAAGTAACAAATTAAGTTAAAATTAAAAACAATTAATAAATGTATGCTTAAAATGTTGAAAGATTTACTCCCACAAAGTAGTAATTAGCAAGATAAGTACACTTTGCAATGTTTGTGACATAGGCTAGTATGTTTGGAATGTAATTTGCTTTCAAGCAGGCTAGTTGTTTCATATTTATCTCAGCTCCATATAACGTGTGTGCAAATGACACAGACCATCAAATGTAAGAATAAAAAAGTCATATATCCATCAAATTTAAGAATAAAAAAGTCATATATCCATCAAATTTAAGAATAAAAAAGTTATATATCCATCAAATGTAAGAATAAAAAAGTCACTATCCATCAAATGTAAGAATAAAAAAGTCATATATTCATCCAATGTAAGAATAAAAAGTCATATATCCATCAAATGTAAGAATAAAAAAGTCATATATCCATTAATGCAAGGTGTATGATCACGTGGTTACAACAACAACAAGTACTGAAATTTCAAGAAGCCCTTCGGTTCAAATTACGTATTCTTGTATTGTGTCCTTATTATGTAACGGATTTTGATGACATATGGCTCATCAAACGAGTCTTGTTAAGCTGCATTTTGGTGGTCTCGGTACTTTGGCCCAAACGTCTGTCGTTTTTTCGAAGAAAATTATTATCAAGTCACTAATGTATTTCAGTTACAGTCAATAGCGAATAAAACTTTCTTATTATAGACAACTAATTCATTGGGCTTCTAGTGATAATAATTCATAGAGAGCCAAAATAGCAATCAATTAAATAAACAGCAATTATATTGTTGGTTCGTTCGGCTTATATTTAACGGTGGAAAATGGCTCGAACACCTTCATTACCGGGTATATATTGTGAATTAAGCAGCTATATATACTATATTATTATTATTTAATGTGATAAATACAATTGGCGCGATAATACAATCTTGGATTTCTGATGACCTGCACCTCAAACAACGCCGCTGAAATATCCTCCAATCAATTGGGAATACGTGAATTTAGTGAAAAATCAACACCTCAATCAACCTTCTAATAAAATTTGATTTCGCGGTATGACCATGAGAACATTTCACATTGCGGCGTATGGCGGCCATCTTGAATTTCAGTAACTTGCAATATCAAAGTTAGTTTACATAGTGGAAGTACATAATACTTACACCAATACATTAAAATCATTATTTTACCTTGCTATATTGAAAGCATATAGACATTTCTTGCTAGCTGATTAACATTTGGCGGCCATTTTTAAAAATGGCCACCTAGTAGAAATTTTAGTACATACATATCTATATTACTGAAATCAGCATTCAATTTCTCTCAACTAGAAAATGTATACGGGTCTTTATGACAGGCTCTGCACTAGTACACATAATTTGCGGTTAGGTTGAAGTATTTTTATACTTGGTTACTTCAATATCGAAACTCAATGTTTCTTCCGTGTTTGTCCCTGCGTGGGTTAATTACATGTGACTGGAGAAAAGTGGCGTGTGGGTTTTGCGACCGGTGTAGACCCATATCAGCGTGTGCATCAGCACAGACTGATCAGGACCTGCACCGTTCGCCATTCCATCAATGAACACCTGTCGCGTTTCTAACAAACAATATACTAGTACAGCCGAACCTCCCCGAACGGCCACCTCTCTACAAAACACCCTCTCTATAACAGCCGCTATTTTATATCCCAAATGGATGATTTCCTCCGTATCTAACCCTTAGACTGCTGCGCACGAAAATTGTCGTCTGCTGTTGCTTTTGCATTTTTTCTCAATAAAAACATGTTTTGACAGCATTTTAGAATCATTCTAAAATGTTGCCAAACCATGTTTTTAAAGAGAATTATCGAAGAAAATATATAAACAGCGAACGCTAAAATTTAATTCAGCATTAACCTCCCTACAACAGCCACCTGTCTACAACAGCCAGTTTTGCGTCTTCCCATGAATGCCTGTTGTAGAGAGGTTGCACTGTATATCGTCATATCAGGCTACAGGAGTGTGATATTTGATCACAAATAAGGTAATTATGAAGACGAGAGAAGACGGAGCTGATTTATTTCCTTCCAAGAAACATACGCATTTGGGAATCATTGGAAAATACGTGTACGTAACTCTAAACTTATTTTCCTCGGGAATGTATTAACCAATATAAGGTTTAACCATGTTTAGCCGTGGGTAAACGTTTGCCGTGGCACGAGGGAATTGTTTGAACCCAAAGTATGTAGGCCGCGGGTTCAAACAGTTCCCGAGGAACATGGTCGATATTGTTACAATTTCATGCAATTTGAGCATATGCAGTATTACTATATTCGGTACTTTGATAATCCGTTCTGCTGATTTACACGTACATATTCCGGGGCCGCAGTTCACGTCGCGTGATGCAGCAGCATCAATTTCAAAATGTCATTGTGACCGTTGTGAACCGGTCTGGTGACATAATGGTGCGCTCAAGTTACGTCATGAAACACATGCATTACATATGTGTTGGCTTGGCCCCGAAATGAGCATTGTCTACAACTATGGTCAAACAACACGCGTTGTACGTTTGAACACGGCTGTGAGCTGACGAGACGGTTCAACTGAGTGGTAACAAGATTCACATTGGGTGTGGTTGGAGGGATCCCCGACCTTCGCCGGACCAATCTTATGATGCTTCCGACGTCCATGTAACGGCATCCGGATGTACTCAACTGTATGGATCAATGAGTCGATGTTCATATTACCAAGTATATGGTATAATTTACGCATTAAATAAGTTTAATTTGACAACGGAATCTTACCGCAGCTTAAGAGGGACATGTGCAATTGTTTTTCCATCTCGTTCCCACGGGTAAGCTAACACGTTCCCACGACATAGCATCTGGTAAACACGAAATATGATCTCGTTTTCAAGATGTACCTATCTCGTTTCGACGACATCATCTCGTTCCCACGAGACAGGACCTCGTTACCACGTAGTTATCTCGCTCCCATGACATATGATCTCGTCCCAACGAAATTATTAGCCAATATAAGAGCAGATATTACTCCACCATCCTGAAACGCTTGATTGGCTGGCTATGTCGTGGGAACGATTTGTTATATCGAGGGAACGAGATGGCCTTAATAATTGCAAGCGGAGTAATCCGGTTTTGTCATGTCGTGAACCAGGACGTGACCGCAATATATAGAGCGCATGTCTACGTGACTCTGAACAACAGCGTGGTAAAAAAGTGGAGTGTCTGGAATTAAATATTGAAGTTAGTGTAGTTGTATAAAACTTATAACAAACTCTACAAAATATATCATATTTATCTCAGGTTTCCGCCGTATCCGTGCAATAAATTAGCTAGATAATGTCTTCTCGTTGAATATGGTTAGTTAACAGCGCGCGGGGGTATTTTAGACGGCCGAAATACGTCTTGCATAGCGGCTCGACGATTTCCGGCCCCTTAAATTTGTCCATGCGCTGTTAACCCTTACAATGCTGAATAAATTTGCATCGTCTGCTGAATATTTTTTTATTTTCCCATTTTTCTCATCAAAATCTTGGTTTGGCAGCACTTTAGAATCATTTCCAATGGAAATGGTTCTAAAATACTGCCAAACCATGTTTTTACTGAGAGAAAAGACAAAATATGAATTATCAGCAGACAACTATTTTCGGTTCCCGCATTCTAAGGGTTAATTAACCATATTCGACTAGAATACATTATCAAACTTATACATTTACCCTTGAATACGATCATTCACACCGGCGTATCCTGTTTATACGTGCAATATGATTCACATTAGGCCATTATAAAATAAATGCTAGATTCTCATCCATTTCTTTTTCAAAATGGGGGCGGGGGGGGGGGGGGGGTGGGGTGTGAAATTTTATATTTTATTTAATATTTTCAGGATATCGGAAATACCGACCATCGACGATCGTTTGTGTTAACTGTTTTCATGCTGGGAATGAAAATAATGGCTATACTCTCTAACTTAATAGCAATGGAAAATTCATCAATGTCTTTCTTATTTCTCTCTGAAAATATGTAATTACCCATCGCATGTTCCCAACCAACCACCACGTATTGCCAATAAAATAAATCGGGGCGGGCCTTAATTCTCGGGGCGGGCGGGGATGAGAATCTAGCATGTATTTTATAATGGCCTTATCGTGTACTATTATATACATTCCTAGGGAATATGACATGTACGCGATTACATGTGTGTTAAATACAGCGCTGGGATCCCAATAATTGTAAAGTTTTCCACAACAAGTATTGACACACGTTACAAGGCTTATACTTGTGTTAACCGATATCTCTAACAATGCTGACCTAAATTAAAAACATTGTTGTGTGCTGCTTATTTTAATTTCCAGCGTACTCTTCCATAGGACATGATTCTCATGTGCCGTCAAACAATGTTTTATTTATTTAAAAGGACGGTTCGTTAAACGTAACCCTTTGAACCCGAAAGCCCGCTATATCGGTTTATGCAAACAGTGCAGATCCAGATGAGCCGGCTCGTAACGAGCTGTCTCATCAGGATCTGCACTGTTTGAAAGTAATTTTCATATTTTTGAGAAAAACAAATACCCATTTTTATAAATGGAAGTCTGAAAATCATTTTACGATGATTGGAATGGTTACAAAACGAACATATCGCAGCCCATTCAGTTACTTAGGGGTGAAAGGGTTAAAGCCGTGTTTCAGGTATGAAATTCATACAATTATGGCAGGTATACTAGCCTTGCATTTTAGCAAGTATCCCAAATTGCTCGCTGTTATAACAACCTATATGGAATGGGGAATCGTAGCTAGTTATCTCCCTTTACATTTATTTATAGAAATCCGCTCCAAAGTGTATATTGTAGGGCCTTATTGTTCGTAAAAAGGGTGAATGTAGCTTGGATTGTTGCGAAAGGGAGTTATTATAGTTCGACTAGCGTTGATCCATCTCATCCTACATATCTGTGCAATCAGATCACGGACTGCATTATTAACAAGATTCATATTTACACACTTATTAATCTCATTGCAATCAGTGTAGACCCAGATCAGACTGCACAGATGTGCAGTCTGATTTGGGTCTACTCTGTTTGCAAGACTAATTTGTTCTGCGCTATTCAGTAAGAAATACACGCTGAAATACAGCATAGGACCGGATATCTATCAATAAATTTGCAAAGGGAAATAACTCTCATTGTTTACATTATCTTTCATATGTCTTATTATATCCCTTTGCGTAAGAAATAGGATAAGCTGGATTACATAAACCACATATAGGTATTGCCTGAATATACTAGAGCAAGTGAACTGGTGCCACATATACCCCCGGCCGCTGCCTCATAATGCCATTTAAAAAAGCAAATTCCTCTCATGTAACGTTGACCCCTACGGAGCCACGCAGGGGACATGGATTTGTTTTATTAATTCGTTCCCACGAAATACCAATTCGTTCCCTCAATTTAACAATTCGTTCCCTGGGATTAACCATTCGTTCCCACGACTTAACAATTCGTTCCCACGAAATGACAATTCGTACCCTCGAATTAAAAATTCGTTCCCACAAAATGACAATACGTTCCCTCAATTTAACAACCCTGACATTCAATATGGCCGCCAATATTAAAAATAACCAACTTCCGTATAGAAGTGAACACATATCCGCTTCCAGATGATGCAGAGACACACATGTGATGGTTAATTTGGTTTTATTTTGCATAAAAGAGAGTCCAAATACCATATAGAAGTATCATAGACATTAAGTATAAAAATAAGCTAAATAGCAATATCATATACTAAAAGTGTGGACATAATACTGTTTAAATTCAACTCGGGTTCTGGATGACACACAACTATAAATGTAACACACATGTATCAGTACTTTCAATCTACATTGGTGCCAAAGAAAACTAGTGCTGGATATTTGCCTAATAACAAGATCCATAACAACAACAACAACAACAACAACAACAACAACAACAACAAAATTAGATAACATGTGAATGAAAAATTCAAAAATATCAAACAAAAACTAAATAAGGGTTCCCTTGTTCCCTACTACTGGGTCATGAGCACAATGTGGTCGGTTTGGTTCCTCCTACTCCTTAGGTCGTAGGTCTCTTCAAACATGAGCCACTGATAACATTAACATAATTCAAGCTCTCGAACATCCAAAGATAGTTTTCATGGGGCAGCGATATCTCTTACACAACACCCAACAGTTGATGGTCCTGGGGAAAACAGGGCTGTGCCTATTGTTACTGGAACAAGCGTCAGCAACATTAAAATACGTCCATTACCAGACATTTACACAGAAGTGCCACTATTGGTACTGTATCGCCAGATTCTCAGATAATTACTGCATCAGTCAATTATGAAAGCCAATGGTTGCAAAAAAGTACAAAATGCACTAGATGATGGTCAGGAGTCTTCTGATGAGTTTGTTTCATGGCCTGCTCACCATGCCTCCATATCAGAAGTAAGTGTCGGCCAAAGTGCATTAGTGCTTTATTGCCCCTGTTCCATGAGAATGCACATACTGTATCTATGATACGACATGCTATGGACATGATTCAGGTTTCTGTAGCACATATGAATCCAGGTCAGACACCTGTCATGACTGTCGACCAGCCCTGTTTGCTATTAGCAAACAAATACAGTGGATATGACCCGCTATATATGGGGAAGATACATTTGTCATTGTAATGGGAGGTCTGCCCATTGAAATGTCTGCATTGCGAGTGATTTGGGACTGGTTAGAAGGTAGCGGGTGGATTAATGCACTCACCAAAGTAAACGTTACTACCCCAGGCAGAGCACACTCAGTGTTAGAAAGCGGCCAAATTACTATGACAAGATGGGCCCATCAAGTAACCGCAGCCTCTCTCTTTATTCTCCAGATGGAGGCATATATCGTGTATAAGACTGTTGAGAAAGATGACCCACTTCCGTTTCAGGACTGGTGCACTGCACAGTCGAATAAATCTCCACAGTTCAAGTTCTGGAGTATTGCTCTATATCTAGAGTTGTTGGTCTTGCAATATGTCAAGTCCATGAGACAAGGAAAGTTTGAGTTGTATGTTGAGAGCTTAGCCAAACTAGCTCTGTGGTTGTTTGCTCTCAAACACACTCACTACTATGCTCGATGGCTGCCAGTGCACATACGAGACATGGTTCAGCTGAATCATAAGCACCCCAGTGTATACCATCAGGTCATTACAGGACACTTTACAGTCCAGAAGAGCAACCATCAGTACTATTTCATTGCAATGGACCACAACCATGAGCAGATGAATATGCTGATAAAGGGTGATGGTGATGTTGGATTAACGGAGAATCCAAGTGCTCTCCTGAGGTGGATGGTCGCTGGATCAGATATCGCTTGTGTTATCAATGAATTTGATAGCACACACTACAGAGACGATACAAATCACGATGAACAATCCAAATCCACCCATGTTGGGTTCAAAAGCAATGTCAGTGACATGGTGAAAGTGTTGAAAGATCATGTATCCGAGCTTGTGTTCACACGAAAGTAGTAATTAACACATATGTGACACAACAGGTACAGACAGTAGAAAAAGAAATGGCAGAACACAGT
>CM055277.1:28230787-28255333 GCA_029237695.1 Conchocele bisecta
CAGAACACAGTATCAAAGCTATGACACTGAGAGGTTGGTATTATGTCATAAAACCGGTGACGGACACAATTTCAAACAACAAGCTTACATCGTTCAGAACACCTACTAAGAAAACACTTAGCCAAACAAAAACCCAGATAGCACCTCTCAAAGATAACACAGCCCTATTTTCCAGATTGTGTATTGCCCGTCAGTCACGTAATAACAGCAATCTCTCTGAGTTCCTTCAGTATGAAAATCAGACATTTCCCCCATCATGGACTGGCATGGGCGAGATGCGTACTGGCTCAAAGGCTGACCTTCTGACGGTCCTACAATCAACTATGCCCGGTAATGTTGTTGAAGACGATACACTGTTTCCAATAGTGGAAGCAGAAACACACGATGGTGCTGCCATCGTACATATGCTACCACACAAAAAAGGAGGAACCAGTGTTCCAAAGACATTCAGAGACTATGCAGCAGATGTTTTTGCCCCATATGTCCTAAGACGTCTCAAACACATACAGAGACTGGACATTGTTTGGGAAAGATACATTGTTAACAGTCTCAAAAAGCAACAAGGAACAAACGAGGCACAGGTGAGCATAGACATGTTTTGCCTACAACACCAATTTCCTCGAACTGGCAATCTTTCCTTCAGGTGGATAGCAACAAATCGGAATAATTTACATTCCTTGCTGAGTATTTGATCAATGACGTACAACATGATAAGGTCATTGTAATGACCTCTGGCACCAATGTGATTTGCTCTGATCCCGAATTAGACACATCTGGCATAGCACCATGCAGCCATGAAGAGGCAAATTCTAGAATCATGGTTCATCTAGCTGATTGTGTGAATCAGGGCCACTCCAAAATGACCATTCTCACAACAGATACAGACGTTGTTGTGCCAGCTGTGTGACACTCATGTGCCTTCTTAATATCGAAGAGCTGTGGATAGCTTTCGGAACTGGGAAATCTTTCAGGTACATTGGTACCCATATCATCTTCTCCAATATTGGTCTGCAAAGGGCGAAGGCATTGCCAATGTTTCAAAGTCTCACAGGATGTGACAGTCTCATTCTTTGCTGGACATGGGAAGAAATCATGTTGGGACGTATGGACAGTGTTTCTACAGCTGATCGATGTTTTGATCAGTCTTACCCATGCTCCTGAGAAAATGTCTGCTGGTGAGTTTGACACCATTCAGCGTTTCGTGGTGCTCCTGTACAGCAGAACATCTGATCAGAGCAACGTTAATTTCGCAAGAAAGCAACTGTTCTCGCAAGGTTCAAGGGCAATTGAAAACATTCCTCCAACCGAAGCAGCATGGCAAGATCATTGCAAGCGTGCCATATACCAAGGAGGATATGTTTGGGGACAATCTCTTGTCCTTGACCCCACGATTCCCAGACCAAGATAATCATGCACAAAATTGTTAACACTATGCGTGTCTCTTTTTCGCAAAACCAATATATGTTTAAACTAATTGGTTGTGTAAACTGTAAACTATGATCCGACTTATTTTGGTCTACATTGATTGCAAAGATAATCACCTATACTTGTGCAGGTTATTACTCATATATTATCATTATTATATATGTACCACATGTCTAGTATGTACTTTCAATTGCATTTGTCATGAAACCATAACATAATATACATGCATGTCGATCGATCTCGGCTAACTAGAAACATTGACATATCAATAGTAGTATTGTATGTACTTAAACAGTGGCTGATACCTAACTTTCAATAAACAGTCAATGTACAGCTAGTTAACCCAATCAAATTAAAGGATAACTATCACACTATGTTTTTGCTGTTTTTTAGAACCATAATAAAACAGAACAAAAGTATATAGAGACATGATTGTTCATCATTTTCATATTTAGAAGGTTCGGTAGAGCTGAAACAAGGAAATACTGTAATTTTGGCGGCCATTTTGAATATTGGAAGACATGAAAACTACGTCTATTATATATACTATGTGTCCTTGTCTCTTAAAATCGTAATATAGACACAAAGTTTGCCTCAGTGTCACTTCTAGAAGGTTGGAAAGAGAAACATTAATAATGTGGTCGGCCATTTTGAATTTTGGCGGCCATCTTGAATTTGGGATGATCGATCGCTTGGGTCCTGGGCTATTATGGTTTAGGACATGTTAAAGTAGATTTGTAACAAATTTGGCACTTGTATCACAAAGTGCACACTACCCTTGTTTTGTGGGCTAAGCTCTTCCATTATATCATAAACACATTTTCGTCTAGTAACCGGTTACTAGGCCAAACTTTATTTATGCAATACCTTCTGTATGTAGATGAATGGGAATTCGTCAGGAATCCGGCGCCTATTTCGACGTGAAACCGTTTGACGCTGGCGTGGAATGCAGTGCGGGTGTAATAAGCTGCTTACTGTGCATTGACGGAATACAAGGCGACTGATGACAACGGTCGTATCTTGTTTTCACTAGGATACACGTATCGATATATGTCACTAGGATACACGTATCGGTCACTAGGATACACGTATCGATATCGGTCATGATTTTAGGTATTTTATGGATGATGATAAGCAGACAAACGACGTTTCCAATAATTCCACATACCCGTACATTGACTGGTTTTCGTGATAACACGGGGTGAAAACTACTCAAGGTTGTGTGGGATAAAATAGTATAAGCGGGCGCTGTAGAAAACTCTCTATATACCTGACATCAAGTCCACGAGCACCGACTTGAACGGAATGTCGTGGCTTTCAGGAACAAATACACGGCCCGACAAGGCTGGGATTTGAGATCGTAGTAAATCGGTTGTGCGGGATAAATTAGTATAAGTGGGCTCTATAGAAAACTCCCTATATACCTGACATCAAGTCGGACTGGGATTGAACCCTTTCACCCCTACATTGTAAGTAATTGGAATGGACACTCCCATGCTATTTGTATGTCTATTTCATTTATCAGAAAGGGGTGTCACTCTTAGAAATAAGGAAATATACACACATGGTTCAGATTCTGATGAGACGGCTCGTTACGAGCCGGCTCATCTGGATATACACTGTTTGCAAACATTATGATCGCTGTATGTAGTGTTGAAAGGGATAATGATTGTTATGGACCGGAGTTTCTGGATCTGCACTGTTTGCAAACATTGTGATAGGGGTGTGTAGTGTTGAAATAGTAAACCATCTTTACGAGCCGGCTCATCTGGATCTACACTGTTTGCAAACATTGTGATAGAGGTATGTAGTGTTGAAATGGTAAACCATCGTTACGAGCCGGCTCATCTGGATCGACATTGTTTGTAAACATTATGATAGGGGTGTGTAGTGTTGAAATAGTAAACCATCTTTACGAGCCGGCTCATCTGGATCTACACTGTTTGCAAACATTGTGATAGAGGTATGTAGTGTTGAAATGGTAAACCATCTTTACTAGCCGGCTCATCTGGATCTACACTGTTTGCAAACATTGTGATAGAGGTATGTAGTGTTGAAATGGTAAATCATCTTTACGAGCCGGCTCATCTGGATCTACACTGTTTGCAAACATTGTGATAGAGGTGTGTAGTGTTGAAATGGTAAACCATCGTTACGAGCCGGCTCATCTGGATCTACACTGTTTGTAAACATTATGATAGGGGTGTGTAGTGTTGAAATAGTAAACCATCTTTACGAGCCGGCTCATCTGGATCTACACTGTTTGCAAACATTATGATAGGTGTGTGTAGTGTTGGAATGGTAAACCATCGTTACGAGTCCGCTCATCTGGATCTAAACTGTTTGAAAACATTATGATAGGGGTGTGTAGTGTTGAAATAGTAAACCATCGTTACGAGCCGGCTCATCTGGATCTACACTGTTTGCAAACATTATGATAGGGGTGTGTAGTGTTGGAATGGTAAACCATCGTTACGAGTCGGCTCATCTGGATCTAAACTGTTTGAAAACATTATGATAGGGGTGTGTAGTGTTGAAATAGTAAACCATCTTTACGAGCCGGCTCATCTGGATCGACACTGTTTGCAAACATTATGAGGGGAGTGTGAGTGTTGGAATGGTAAACCATCGTTACGAGTCGGCTCATCTGGATCTACACTGTTTGTAAACATTATGATAGGGGTGTGTAGTGTTGGAATGGTAAACCATCGTTACGAGCCAGCTCATCTGGATCTACATGGTTTGTAAACATTATGATAGGGGTGTGTAGTGTTGGATTGGTAAACCATCGTTACGAGCCAGCTCATCTGGATCTACACTGTTTGTAAACATTATGATAGGGGTGTGTAGTGTTGGATTGGTAAACCATCGTTACGAGCCGGCTCATCTGGATCTACACTGTTTGCAAACATTATGATAGGGGTGTGTAGTGTTGGATTGGTAAACCATCGTTACGAGCCAGCTCATCTGGATCTACACTGTTTGTAAACATTATGATAGGGGTGTGTAGTGTTGGATTGGTAAACCATCGTTACGAGCCGGCTCATCTGGATCTACACTGTTTGCAAACATTATGATAGGGGTGTGTAGTGTTGAAATAGTAAACCATCTTTAAGAGGCGGCTCATGTGAATCTACACTGTTTGCATACATTATGATAGGGGTGTGTAGTGTTGAAAGGGTAAACCATCGTTACGAGCCGGCTCATCTGGATCTACACTGTTTGCAAGCATTATGATAGGGGTGTGTAGTGTTGAAATGGTAAACCATCTTTACTAGCCGGCTCATCTGGATCTACACTGTTTGCAAACATTGTGATAGAGGTATGTAGTGTTGAAATGGTAAACCATCTTTACGAGCCGGCTCATCTGGATCTACACTGTTTGCAAACATTGTGATAGAGGTGTGTAGTGTTGAAATGGTAAACCATCGTTACGAGCCGGCTCATCTGGATCTACACTGTTTGTAAACATTATGATAGGGGTGTGTAGTGTTGAAATAGTAAACCATCTTTACGAGCCGGCTCATCTGGATCTACACTGTTTGCAAACATTATGATAGGGGTGTGTAGTGTTGGAATGGTAAACCATCGTTACGAGTCGGCTCATCTGGATCTAAACTGTTTGAAAACATTATGATAGGTGTGTGTAGTGTTGAAATGGTAAACCATCGTTACGAGCTGGCTCATCTGGATCTACACTGTTTGCAAACATTATGATAGGGGTGTGTAGTGTTGGAATGGTAAACCATCGTTACGAGTCGGCTCATCTGGATCTAAACTGTTTGAAAACATTATGATAGGGGTGTGTAGTGTTGAAATAGTAAACCATCTTTACGAGCCGGCTCATCTGGATCTACACTGTTTGCAAACATTATGATAGGGGTGTGTAGTGTTGGAATGGTAAACCATCGTTACGAGTCGGCTCATCTGGATCTACACTGTTTGTAAACATTATGATAGGGGTGTGTAGTGTTGGAATGGTAAACCATCATTACGAGCCAGCTCATCTGGATCTACACTGTTTGTAAACATTATGATAGGGGTGTGTAGTGTTGGATTGGTAAACCATCGTTACGAGCCAGCTCATCTGGATCTACACTGTTTGTAAACATTATGATAGGGGTGTGTAGTGTTGGATTGGTAAACCATCGTTACGAGCCGGCTCATCTGGATCTACACTGTTTGCAAACATTATGATAGGGGTGTGTAGTGTTGGATTGGTAAACCATCGTTACGAGCCAGCTCATCTGGATCTACATGTTTGTAAACATTATGATAGGGGTGTGTAGTGTTGGATTGGTAAACCATCGTTACGAGTCGGCTCATCTGGATCTAAACTGTTTGAAAACATTATGATAGGGGTGTGTAGTGTTGAAATAGTAAACCATCTTTACGAGCCGGCTCATCTGGATCTACACTGTTTGCAAACATTATGATAGGGGTGTGTAGTGTTGGAATGGTAAACCATCGTTACGAGTCGGCTCATCTGGATCTACACTGTTTGTAAACATTATGATAGGGGTGTGTAGTGTTGGAATGGTAAACCATCATTACGAGCCAGCTCATCTGGATCTACACTGTTTGTAAACATTATGATAGGGGTGTGTAGTGTTGGATTGGTAAACCATCGTTACGAGCCAGCTCATCTGGATCTACACTGTTTGTAAACATTATGATAGGGGTGTGTAGTGTTGGATTGGTAAACCATCGTTACGAGCCGGCTCATCTGGATCTACACTGTTTGCAAACATTATGATAGGGGTGTGTAGTGTTGGATTGGTAAACCATCGTTACGAGCCAGCTCATCTGGATCTACACTGTTTGTAACATTATGTAGGGGTGTGTAGTGTTGGATTGGTAAACCATCGTTACGAGCCGGCTCATCTGGATCTACACTGTTTGCAAACATTATGATAGGGGTGTGTAGTGTTGAAATAGTAAACCATCTTTAAGAGGCGGCTCATTTGAATCTACACTGTTTGCATACATTATGATAGGGGTGTGTAGTGTTGAAAGGGTAAACCATCGTTACGAGCCGGCTCATCTGGATCTACACTGTTTGCAAGCATTATGATAGGGGTGTGTAGTGTTGAAATAGTAAACCATCTTTAAGAGGCGGCTCATGTGAATCTATACTGTTTGCATACATTATGTTAGGGGTGTGTAGTGTTGAAATGGTAAACAATCGTTACGAGTCGGCTCATCTGGATCTAAACTGTTTGAAAACATTATGATAGGGGTGTATAGTGTTGGAATTGTAAACCATCGTTACGAGCCGGCTCATCTGGATCTACACTGTTTGCAAACATTATGCTGGGGGTGTGTAGTGTTGGAATGGTAAACAATCGTTACGAGCTGGCTCATCTGGATCTACACTGTTTGCAAACATTATTATATTAATCATATTTCCGTCTAGTAACCGGCACAAGAAATTTGCTGTTACTAGGCAAGAATGCATTTATGCGACAGCTCTAAGTAGAGCTTAGTGACATCTTGGCAGGAAACAGGTGCATCTTTCGACAGGAAGATAATAATAAACTATGACTAAAATACGACTACACAGTTTTTATTCAAATACAAATATGACATAAACGTGTTTACATATGTTTTTCATCTGGTTTCTACATAATGTCTAAATTCAATGTCTGAATTATAATGTACATGTATATATTGTATCAGGTAACGGACTTCGTATTGGCCGAATACGTACTGACTGATAACATACTGTTGTATCAATAATTGACTTAATCAACTGGTAAATAACGTTACCTGATAAATAGAATACCAGTAGGGTTTCCGTTTATATAAAGTTTATCAGGCTCGGCTGGGAAACGGTAGGAATTCCTCGGCAAGCCTCGAAATTCCTACGCGTTTCCTAGCCTTGCCTGATGAACTTGATATGAGAAGACACTAAACTGGTATTGTCTATATATGTTCCTATCATGAAGCCGGCCACCTGTGGGAAGTTTAATTTCGCAATGTCTCTGCATTCATGCGCCATTCAATGTTTTTTTCTGCCCATTGGGAGGTGGTGGTGGTGGGGTGCGAAATTAGACAGCAATCAATTTGCAGCAGTAGTAATTACACATTCAAAACGTTTGCTGGTGAAGATATTAGCCAGTACTGCTAGGCAGGAAAACGCAACTCACTCCACGGGAATTAGACAGAATTAGAAAGAAATGTAATTCCGTGAGGCGGGAAGTAGACAGTCGGGGATTTAATTCGTACAATCACCCGGCTTGCACCCCCATGGGTGGGGAAAATATTGATAAAGGTGGAATACTCACCAGCACAGAGTAATATATACAGTATGTCAGTGGATTTTGGGTCTATGTTCAAACAACATATTTTCATTTGATTATATCACATAGCTGCATTAGACTGTTCAATAAATGTTAACAGTATTTTGTAAATGCTCCTTATATGATGAAACATATCGAGATTCAATACAGCTGGTACATGATGATAGGGTGTATATTAGATTATTTAAATACATGTATACTGACCCAATGTTCTTACTGGACAGCCTAATCAGACGTCGGCTGAAAATGTATATATCTCCAGAACAGGACGACAATTAAAGAAGATTTTTAAAAATGGTGATTTTGAAAAATCTCACCTTTGGGGATTATTTTCCAACGAAAAAGTTCACTTTTGTTGTACGAATATGATCTTAATCATGGCAACATGTTCCAATAAAGTAATGAACATTTTCTAACAGATTTACGGAATTCTACAGTTTTTAATGTTGCGGTAAAATCTAGGATTTTTCAAACACACATTTTGGAAACGGTAATCAGTAAATAAATATTTATTCATTTAAATTGTTCATGTTCCAGGGGCCCGTGTCACTAAACTTCGTGTGACTAAAATGTTCGTAAGTGCACACTTATGATAGTCTGTAAATTTCACATTAACACTGTTTTCTTGTAAACAATTATTGGATTTACACTTATTGAGCATAGGCTGCATATGCAGCATATGCACAATAAATGTAAATTCATCAATTGAAATTTCCAGACGATCCTAAATTTGCACTTACGAACATTTTAGTCGTACGAAGTTTAGTGAAACGGGCCCCAGGAGTTTACAACTTTATGAAAATATTTCACATTCTTACATGGAGATCCTTCTGAAATCTGTGTTATGAAATAACTTATTTTGGTCCAACATTGAAAATTATAGTAGAACTACATAAATCATTAGGACATGTGAACATACAGAAGAACATATTTATACGGCAAACTTCCACATTTTCGTTGCAAAATAATCTCAGAAAAAGAGACTTCAAAATGACATAAAAATGAAATCTCTGCAAAATTATTCAATAGTCGTGTATTTTGTTCTGGAAATATATTCATCATATGGCTATCAGTGTGTATGCAAAATAATACATAAAATATGCTCTAGTTGTTGAGAAAGTTGAATTTTAAGCTAAAGTCAGTTTAGCCTGTCCTGTGAGAATATTTAACTAGAATATTGTAACCATACACGCTGTAGTTTATGCTATTGCTAATTATAAAACGAGAGAAAAGTCGATGGCGCGCCATCACACTATACCCACTTTACCATACTTCAAAGTCGGAAACGGGGAGACAATCCATGAGCAAATCAAATATCAAAATTCACTTTGCTTATATACTCACCAAGTTATATTGACAGGTAAGGCGACTGACTGGTCCTAAATGTCATAAGTCCCGTTTATCCAGTCATATTGACAGGTAAGATGCTGGATTGGTCCTAAATGTCATAAGCCCCGTTTATCCAGTCATATTGACAGGTAAGATGCTGGACTTGTCCTAAATGTCATAAGTCCCGTTTATCCAGTCATATTGACAGGTAAGATGCTGGACTGGTCCTAAATGTCATAAGCCCCGTTTATCCAGTCATATTGACAGGTAAGATGCTGGACTGGTCCTAAATGCCATAAGTCCCGTTTATCCAGTCATATTGACAGGTAAGATGCTGGACTGGTCCCTAAATGTCAAAAGTCCCCGTTTATCCAGTCATATTGACAAGGTAAGGTGCCTGGATTGCCCCTAAATGCCATAATCCCCTTTATCCATCATATTGACAGGTAAGTGCTGGATGGTCCTAGGGTGTCCATAAGTCCCGTTTATCCAGTCATATTGACAGGTAAGATGCTGGACTGGTCCTAAGTGTCATAAGTCCCGTTTATCCAGTCATATTGACAGGTAAGGTGCTGGATTGGTCCTAAATGCCATAAGCCCCGTTTATCCAGTCATATTGACAGGTAAGGTGCTGGACTGGTCCTAAATGTCATACGCCCCGTTTATCCAGTCATATTGATATGTAAGGTGCTGGACTGGTCCTAAGTGTCGTAAGCCCCGTTTATCCAGTCATATTGACAGGTAAGGTGCTGAACTGGTCTTAAGTGTCGTAAGCCCCGTTTATCCAGTCATATTGACAGGTAAGGTGCTGAACTGGTCCTAAATGTCATAATACCCGTTTATCCAGTCATATTGACAGGTAAGGTGCTGGACTGGTCTTAAGTGTCGTAAGCCCCGTTTATCCAGTCATATTGACAGGTAAGGTGCTGAACTGGTCCTAAATGTCATAATACCCGTTTATCCAGTCATATTGACAGGCAAGGTACTGGACTGGTCCTAAATGTCATAAACCCCGTTTATCCAGTCATATTGACAAATAAGGCGCTAGACTGGTCACAAATGAGTAAGCGTAAGTTCTCCAGTCACAAATACTAACTGACCAATTTAACCCCAACAACGTTTTTAACGCGGCCAAGTATGTGTACATACACAGATGAAAGAGGAGATGTTAGAATACATAACATGGTATAATTGTATATACATTTCGACACGTGTACATGCAAATATGTGACCGCCTGGATTATATATGTATTTATATATGTGTGTTTGACGGTCTGTCAACAGCTAAGGTCATGTTAGACCGGGTTAACGGTGTCGAATCCCATATTGCACCTTTTGTGATTGGTGGAAAATCCAAAAATCAGAACTGAATATTTACAGAAAAAAATATGTTGAGTCCTCACGACACCAGAGCCACTTAGCCTCACTCCTAAAAGTAATATGATTAGTACTAAGTGACCGCCTGGATAAAAAGGGGTTGAGCTGTCGACACTGTAGCCCCAGATCAGACTGCACACCCGCGCAGCCTGATCTGGGGCTACACTGTTCGTTTGTAACAAAGTTAACCTGCAGTAAAATAAAAACATGCAATTAATCAATAAATCAATCGTCGTTTGAGTGTGATACATCGAGCTGGTCAAGAGATACACGTACACTGGTCAAACAAATAATAAGCCCCTTTTTGTCGTGAAGGGCAACAAGATTATAAAATAAAACATTGTAAATGACAATTCCTGATTTTCTTTCAGAATTTTCGGACAACGTCGACGTTTTGGAGAACAATATCAGAAAGCTAACAGAACTACTGAAGTGCAATAAAACTCACAGGGATTATGTTCCCAAGCTGGGCACCAAACTCAACATGACTAACCCTAGTATCAACCATCCGGCCCCCAATCCAGCCGGCGGAATCGACAGGATGCTTGGGACTGGGGTACTATAGACAGACACTGTAAGCCTTCTGAAGTCGTTAAAGGCACTGGGCCTCAGACATGCGCGGAATGTGATGGAACTGAATAATAAAATGGAATTGTATTGTAGATGTGTACAATATTTCTGAACCCCGTTGTATCTATGATTGAGTCACGTGATAATACGGGTTGGCTAATATATGTTTATAACACCTGAACAAATAAATATCGTTGCAAACATTGTTTCGTTTTTGCAATCCAATGTCACAAGTTTTATTTTCTGCAATTAATTTATGTAGTGTCCTGTGTAGAAAATGCTCAACGTCTCGTACATCACTCCATGACAAATAACGATTGTGGTTCACAAACGTGGATTCTGTACCTAAGGAGATGTACCATTGTTCATGATAAATATTTACAGAGACTGATGATATTTCTGTAAATGACCAGGAAAATTGACGAACTTACGTAGCAAATAGAAAATTCTATTCCACATTATCTCTGAAAATTTCGTCAAATTCCGGAAAGTATCGTAATTATTTGTAAATATATTTCATGAGATTCATCGCACATCTTCTGTGGTACGAACTCACATGTTTTGATTAAAAATCACCTGATAGAGTTGTAGCGGAAATACGTCATCAGATTATCTCCTCTGTCTATCACGATACGTGGTGATAAATAATTGAATGCTATGCAGCATAATATGATATGACTAATGTCCGGTCCATGTGGCGAAAACACAAAGTGAATGCCTGCCACATCGTCGAAGACACAGTGACTGAAATGTCCGTCTTTCTAACATTTTGATGAAATTTAACATTACCAAAATCACAGGTGGCATATAGGTCAACTACAGTGGAACCTCTGTAAGCCGGACACCCGGAAACATAATCACTTTCCAAGTTGATTTCACAGTATTGTATCTCTAGTGACACTGTATGTTCATGATTCAAAAACACAAATATACATGTAGGGATGCTCGGGTAGTTCACAGTAGAATCTCTCTCTAAACTGGACACTCTGTGAAATACAATGAGTGTCCGGTTTAGAGAGGTTCCACGGTGAGAACATCAAACATTGTCCAAAGTCCAGGAAGGTAAAAGTCTTTACTTTTCACAAATGACGTCTAAGAACATATTTTTGGCAGCCACGGACGGATTTATGCTGGTCTCCGCGTGTGCCACTGACCAATAAAACGGCCCCTAGGACATGTATGACCAGTGTAGCTCCTGATCATCGTATACTTTCCTACTACCAGACAATCAACAATCTTATCAAACATGGTTATTCGGTGACATAAACTTCGCTACATTGACGGAATAGCGGCCAGCGTAGTCCCAGATCAGATTGCGCGGAGGCGCAGGCTGATCTGGGACTACGTTGGTCGCATAAGGTACATTATCCCAGCCGGGGAGCAAATGACATAACATAGCGTGTTGCACAATTACAGGATAACCTACCCAGCATACAGACACAAATACAATTAGGGCCAACATACACCAATACCACTACACCAAGGGGGATAACAACGGTTATCGCTATTACATAACGCCAATCGAAATTGTCTCCCTTAGACTATTAAAGTTACAGTGGCATAATCCACTCGAGGAATACATATTCAATTTATGATGATGTGCTTGTGCACTGAATATAAACTAACAATCAAGTGAAATTAACAAAATACGATACGATATTTATTAAATAGTTCACTGACTTAATAAGAATGTATTTTCCATAGCGATCTCGTTTACATGTTTATTACACTAGTGTTATAATACACCGTGTTATTACACTGCGAAAGCCCGTTCTATACAACACATGTGCCTTATTCGAGTTTGTATGCGATACAACTGGGTGTGTTATCCGTCATTGTGACGATAAGCGTGTTGTCACTCCGTCTGTACGATATGGAGCTCGGCGACTTCACGCCGTCAGCAGACGACAGGAATGTCTTGCGGCGGCGGCCGTCCTTCCCCAGCACGACAATGTCGTTAGACTTCTGACAGCAGACAAGCAGGTTTCCACTGTCGTCTGCTAACATTCCGTATGGATCACGTATGTCCCCGGGTTCTGTGACGTACACGACTTCTCCAGCTGGGGTGAAGCACGTGACGAGATGGTGATCACAGTCGGATATGAAAACCAAATCTCGCGGGCTCACGGTAACGTAGCATATACCTGCCGACCGGAGGTTACCACTGGCGTACAGCCCAATCCGCCGTTTCTCCACCCCGCGTCTATCCAGCACCAGGACGTACCAGCTCCTTCACTGGTGGTGTACAACCTCCCCGGCGTGGGACAGGCCACACCGATAAACAACTCCCATAACTGGTGGGTGCACGGTGCGGCCCAACCGGAAATCCGCGGTCCCACGTTGAACCATCTGCAGCATTCTTAACTCTGCCGGCCAACGTGACGATGACGAGCACCGGATTACCGATACGTCCGCGGCCAAGTACCCAGGGCCATACGTCCTAACATGCAATTTTGATTTCGATGGATCAATAGTTTTATTTTCTAGCAGATAATAAACTTGATTAATCAGGCAAACTATACTTGTTTGCCAGCTCGAAAAACTGATTGGCCAACTAATACCACCCGTCCATCCGCCAATATTGCTGAACCGGTTATGATGGTAGTCCTCCAAGTGTCATCCTGTGTTGAACTTCCAGCTTGCACATCGGTAAGAGGCTTTAATACATGTAGACTGTCGGACGAGACAACTTGCATATCGATAAGACGCTTTGATACATGTAGATTGTCGTGGTCATCACAGTGTGGTAGGGAGAGCTTACGTGCCCCGGCTCGTCCTGCAGTTCCCATGTCATTTACTAAATCCAGTACATGATCTCGCGACAGTTTGAACGCCTTGTGAAGTGATGAGCAAGACTCGCACATACATTCGTCACAGTTCCGACAATATATGGTGGCGTCTTTGGTAGACCCGGATTGTTTACACGGATTACATGTGTATTTCACGTCAACCTTCGACTTCTTTCCAGCAGAGCCACCGACAAAGGCCATTTTGAAATTTATATCAAGGATTTTAAATATTTCTATGTCTCTCGTTATATCCAACAGTGTACTCCGTAATATGCGTGTGTATTGTCCGACGTTTTAAAATCAATTGAAATGTTTACCCCACCGACTAGCCGTATCTACTGAAGAAATTCCCTAATTTCGTGTGCAACCAGTTTAGCCTCAGATCAGCCTGCGCATGTGCGCAGTCTGGTCTGGGGCTACACTGTTAGCTATACAGTTGGTGACAAAGTCACACTACCATTTGTTAAATGAAGATCTTAGAACTGTATCGCGCTGCATAACGTTCCCAACTCACATGTTAACCCTTTCAATTCTGAATTAAAGGTTGTCGTCTGCTGTTTAGTTTTTAATTCCCATTTCACTTAACTAAAAACAATTATTTGCAACACCGTAGATTCAATCCCAAAGTAAAAGATTCTCATGTGCTGCCATACCATGTTTCCATTGAGAAACATGCCAAAATACCAAACAACAACAAACGATACTTTTTGTTTCCCGCGTTCCAAGTGTTCAACACAGTTAGTCTCAATTCCTCGTGGCAGATCACATTTTATGCTTATTCACCCACCACGTGACTGTGTGCACAGTTCAGGTAAATGTTAGAAGACACCAAATGGTGCGAAATCGCCCAGGGTGTATGCATAGGTAGTCCGGTATAAAAAAATAGTGCGGGTGTTTTGAGGTCACAGACACAGTTTGCTTGCAAATCTTGATCCATTACTACCCAGTTTCACTTGAGGAACATTTTGGGGTGCCTTTAACACCAGTTTTCAGCATATTTTTAGCATTTAAAAGAAAACACTGAACCTGTTGGTCACTTGATGTAAACGGAGTTTCCTTGGCCAAAACATGTGCACAATATTGAAGGATAGGACACGGTTGGATTTTTCTTTCTTAGGAGTAAGTGAACCTATTGTTTAGTTCATGCAGAACCAGTACAGACCGGCTGCAGGTCATGCAGTGTACAAGTAGGTCCCACAGCATCCATACGAATAGTGAACGTAGGAGAGACTGGCCTTATTGGATGGAATTCGGTTAAATTATATAGTAAAACTATTTGGTGGTGTCTAACCTAAAGGATATGATCCCGGATCTGAGGACGTCAAATATTGGCGGAATCCAATGCAAAATTATTAAAATAACTGACTTTGTAAAATATAAATTAACGATAGTATTTATACTTATTCTCACCTTGCACTAATTACAGATTATTTCATAGAATAGTATTTTGCAGTGTAATAACACGTGTATAATACACCCTTAATACACTAGAATACTAAATATCGTATACACACGAGACAAGTACAGAAAACATGGTGCGTCGACAGTAGAGAATCTAACATTTATGTTAATGTAATATGATAGGATACTTATTAAACTTATTGACTGACGCGTTGACCGATTTCATAAGAAACTAGGCTATGCCGAGCATCAGTAAATCAGTAAACTCGTGTAATAAATTTAATGTTACATCATCAGTCGTATCCGGTCCTGTGTTTGTACCCAATTCAGAATCGGGAGAGAATATTTTAATGGCCGATGGAGAGTCCAGTAAATTTACACAAGTATTTCGCAGTGTCGGTGCGAATACAACGACCAAGATGTTGCCGTATATGGACACGAAGGTAATGGACACGTCGTAAAATCTACTACACACACAGCTGCGGTAATCTTGTCAATATTGGTCAATGAATCTGAACATGAGCACACCCAGCTGCGGTAATCTTGTCAATATTGGTCAATGAATCTGAACATGTACACACCCAGCTGCGGTAATCTTGTCAATATTGGTCATTAATCTGAACATGTACACAACCAGCTACATTAATCTTGTCAATATTGGTCAATTGTTCTGAACATGTACACACCCGGCTGCGGTAATCTTGACAATATTGGTCAATGGTTCTGAACATGTACACACCCAGCTTCGGTAATCTTGTCAATATTGGTCAATGGTTCTAACATGTACACACCCAGCTGCGTTATTCTTGTCAATAATGGTCAATGGTTCTGAACATGTGCTCACTCAGCTGCGGTAATCTTGTCAATGTTGGTCAATGGTTCTGAACATGTGCTCACTCAGCCGTGTTAATCTTGCAATTATTGAGCAATCATTCTGAACATAATTCTCGTACAGCTAACCACACCGAACATATCATAATCATATACCCACTACTGAACTGTAGTAATAGAAATTATTACAATATTGCAGCGAAGCTTCATATCGGACGAGTATATACTGCCCATGTGTTTTCACATATAGCACAATACAGTGTCCAGGAAAAGTGTACACGCCAGCCATAGCTTATGCACATTTTTGGAATGTTGGCAAAAGTATGATTATTTCTACTTTGCATATGTCGTTCTTTGTCAAACGCAAGAAGAGGTGAAACTGACTGATGGCCGGAGCACACAACGGTGGCCGTATAGTATACAGTAACGAGGCAGTGTTCACATATATGTAAAACATATATTCCATCACATTTACATTTTCAGCAATTATCTTTGAATTAAAGAATGATCAGGAAATAACGGGCCCTTAAAGTTAATATACGACTGTGCTGACGCTAGCTACTTTGACGAGCTCCGAGACAATTAGTTAACCAACTATGGCCAACAAACGAACAAAGACACACCGCACACTTGGACGCTGGAAATGGCATAAGTTCTCCAAATATGTTACAAATAATTTGTGTAGCATATTGTGATGTCATGTAGATGTTGCCTTTCTAAAGCAATATGGAATATTGCATTAGTGTTCACCACATTCAAAGTGTACTTGATTGCTAGAGAGTAAAGTAAACAGCTCTTCTATCATATTTCACATGTGAAGAGCTATAACGTCAGTGTCCCGTAAATGTCACCGATGTCCCGTAAATGATGTTGTTTGCTTCCTGGAGTCCTGCTTATAGAGTCGCATAATTAAGTCAAAGTGGCAATATTTTATAAGTTAATTATATGCCCGTTTGCTACTTATTATCAATCTTCATTGTCGATGCGGATTTTTTTTTATGTATGAAAAGTTTTTAAATTTGATAAATACGATATTTATACGGATACATTACCATGTATCCGTATAAATATCGTATTTATCAAATTTATTCTCAGTTATTCTCAGCTATTATTACCTGCTTCTTTACTTTAATTCTTTTCGACACCAGGGGATCCTGAGCATGACAGTGGTTGTTCTTGCCTTGTCAGTACTATACATACTGAACAGTAAATAATGCATCCGTAATTGTAATGTAAGTGGTAATATTAAATATGTTAATGGGTATTCAGTATCGCGCTGTCAAGTGATGGTGGTTGGTTTCCGGATCAATCAATGTCACTTGCCAGTACTATATTGAACAGTACCTAATGCATCCGTTATTATAATGTAAGTGGTATATTCAATCGGTTGATGTGTATTCAGGTGTAAATCGAGTATTGTATGTTCAGTATCGCATTGTCAAGTGATGGTGGTTGGTTTCCGGATCAATCAATGTCACTTGCCAGTACTATACTGAACAGTAAATAAGGCATCCGTTATTATCATGTAAGTGGTATATTCAATATGTTAATGGGTATTCAGTATCGCACTGTCAAGTGATGGTGATTGGTTTCCGGATCAAACAGTACTAGTGTCGCTTGTCAATCTGATATTTAACACGTTGTCAAATCAATTTGCATAATGCAGTCTTGTTTTCAATCAATATTGAATGCTACTGTGTTGATCGTTTCTGGTTTTCGGATCAAACACGATCACATTCTCACCGTGTATGAAGTCGTTGTATGTTCCATTGTGCTATCTTCCTTTCTTTTATATTACGTTATATTCTAAAAACATTATTACGAAACAATGAATATGTATATGCTAGTGCATCATGAGCCTCTGTAGGCTGGCTGTTATCATCAGTTGTAACGTCTTGTAATATGTATATGTGTAACAGGTTGCACTATAAATAAACTATATACCTATACCTATAAGGAAGTTATCAGCCTGGATGTGGTCGTTTGCATTTCTCTGCCAGGTTTACAATGTAGTTACATTATTGTCTTTTGTATTATGGTGTGGCCTTGTAATACTAGACGGCCGGTATGCCACAGGTACGGTGATAGGGAGCGCTGTTCATGGTTTTAGTTTTCAATCGTGAGACTAACGAACAATTCAATAAAGTCCGCACTTGTAATGTATACTTTTCGGCGATACGAGAATAAACTACATGTGCCTATGTTAATGTAACGGTCTCAAACCTCCATAATTTAACGCACACGTTTCGACTGCATTGCAACTAATACTGAATTCGGAAAATAAATCGGGTCAACGGCCATTGGCTTGACAATTTTCTTTGCGCATATGCCCGGGTATGAACGATTCTTTGAGCCAATTCCTATCCTCTTGACTAGGTATTGTATTGTGTTTAACTTTAATTCAGTATTTGTTATGGCAATAACTTTTACTCGATATTTTTAGATCAATACAGTGGAACCTCTCTAAACCGGACACCAAGAAAACACCGGTGATATTATTGTTGACGAGTTTCCTGTTCATTTATCTCAGGTGATAATGTCTGTTCGTCACATAGCACACAGCTATGATTCATGATGAAATGCATGATTTACAGTGAAATCTCTCTAAGCCGGTTTAGAGAGGTTTCACTGTACATACTGACCAAACAGCAAACCCGCGCTGTGGGGCACGCTTTTGCTATTATTTATCACTTATTAATATAAAAATAAAAGTATTGATATAAATAAATCTAATTATTTACAAAAAGAATACAAAATAAAACGGCGCACTTTGTAATTATTTAAGTGTATATAGGATATTACATGAGTGATGGTTTAATATGATATTTATTAAAGGAGTTTATTGATTTCATAAGAACGAGGTTATGCAGAGTTACAAAGAGGATCTTACATGAGTGATGGGTTAATATGATATTTATTATGTTTTTACTTTTATTAGTTTACTGATTTTCTAAGACACGAGGCTATGCCGAGTTTCTTTTGAAATCAGTCAACCAGTTTAATAAATATCATATTAAGTCAACACAAATGTTAGCTTATATTTATTGTATAAGCACATCATCATAATGTTAAGCTGTATTGATTATCTAACATGTTTTCTCTAGCGGGATCATTCGCATATTGATTTCACAAGTGTATTATGAGTTTTATTATCAGCGTGAAAGCCAGTAAAGTAAAGTTACCAGTAAACAGTGGTAAACGTGTAATCGTCTTTCACAAGCTGGCATTCGCAGACTTGGTTCTTTCATAGACTTCTCTCATCTTGTATACCGTATCTTCATTAACCTTATCAAACGCCGGGCTCATTCTGTCCCTAACTCTCTTAACCCAAGCTTCGACCTTGGAATTGGCGGAAAGAAAGCCTCCGTCGCACGTTCCAACCAACTGAAATAGTTCTGTAATGCATAGAAGGTCAGCATCACTTAGGAATTACATATCCATATACACGTCAGACATGAACATTGTTACTGCTGTTGCTGACGGGAAATACTTCCTAACCACTTAGAAATGAAATAATCCCAGTTTCCAAAGATTCGCGCCACATCTCTTGGGTTTTTCAGCGCGTCAATCATGCGTTACGTGGCCAGGAAGTACAACGTACCAGAACATTGGTTCCCGAGCCTGGGCCCACGGAAGGAATCGAGGGTGTAACGAGTATTTGCATCACGTGAATATCAGGCTGCCGAGCGTCATGGTTTTTAGACACCAGGTACTAGAACATGATTTTTATCAGGTAACGCGCTTTGCATTGACCGAATACGTGCCGACTGATAGCAAATTGCCGAATTCTGACTTGACTAGATACGGATATCCTGATTACGACGAATTGAGAACTGACGTTTTATTGGTTGTACGGAGTCACATGACGCTACCAAATGGCGTCAGTGTAATGACATAACGTAAAACAAGACTGCGTTATTTTCTACGAACATGTGTTCATTATTTAGCCCCAAACGTTGCCTGATAAATAGAATACCATGATAGGGCTGCTTGATATCAAGTTTGCCCGGGTCATCTTGAAAACGGTAAGAATTCCAATGTTCAGCGTTGCCTGATAAACTCGACACCAACATGGTAGTATCTATGTCCATCAGACTCGGCTAGGAAACGGTAGGAATTCCTCGGTAAACCTCGGAATTGCTACGCGTTTCCTAGCCTTGCCTGATAAACTCGATATGAAAATAACCAGCCTGGTATTCTCTATGCACGCAGTTAGGGCGGTAACCGTGCTTCCATAGACCGCCATTGATCGGTGGATCTAGCCGAACTCACTCAGCCCGACGGTAGGAATCCATCTAACATTTGTGTTATTTAATAGAGCATCTTACATGCGTGATGATGTAATATGATATTTATTTACGGGTTTACTGATTTCGTAAGAAACGAGGCTATGTTGAGTTTCTTAAGAAACTAGTTAGCGAGTTTAATAAATACCATATTAAGTCGTCACAAATGTTAATTTATACTTATTGCATAAGCACATCATCACATTGAACGTCTACTAGTCACCAAACATGTTTTCTGTAACGGGCTAATTTGCCACTTTATTATATACCTACCCATGAACTACATAGTTATACGAAGTAAATAAAATGCATATGTTCTCATCGATGAAATCTTCCGGTGAAAATACGACTACTTCCGCTATCTGTAATCATAACGCGCACATGCAGTGCCGGACTGCAAATAGGCTGCAAATACACATTCATTACCGTATACAGTCTAAAAAAACTGCTAATTTCCATGGAGCGGTATATAATAAATAGAATATTTCTTCCATAAAATTATCGCAGTGTATTAACACTGTGTAATAAAATAATAATAGACTAGTGTAATAAATAGAGGATATTCATATTTTTCCAACGAATATGACATATATGTTCATCTCGTGGTGTGAAATGTCCATATTTCACGAGTGCCGTTAGGACATTATGGATATGTTCGTCATATAACAGCTGGAAAGAATGACTGATTTAAGGCTATATGATAGCTTCATGGGTTAATATTTACGTGAATGTATATGAAACAGTATGCATGTACGTCATCTAACAATAGTTTGTATCGCATGCCATGTCCGTTTGCAGCGGGGCCAGTTGGCTCAACGCAATACACTTCTTCTTCAAATGGAAAACAAAGTGAGTTTATTGCGATGGAGCGCCATCGAATTCCCTTTGATGTTTATTTTCCGTTGCAGTTTATCAACACCGTCAGAGGACGGCCAGTGAAAACCGCCGAGCTTGAGCGATACAAAACAGAGCTTACGAAGTCCTTAACTCATGGATACGTACTTCCTGAGAAACACACCGTACCTGTGTGGTAAGGATATAAGCGTTGCTGACCTTCTATGCATCACAGAACTGTTTCAGTTGGTTGGAACGTGCGACAAAGGCTTTCTTTCCGCCAATTCCAAGGTCGAAGCTTGGGTTAAGAGAGTTAGGGACAGAATGAACCCGTCGTTTGATACGGTTAATGAAGATACGGTATACAAGATGAGAGAAGTCTATGAAAGAACTATGAATTTACTGCCGGTACTGATTCTTTTATATAAGTGTCTTCAAATTTTATAAATGTACGCATTTATCAACCGTACTTTGTAGATTCCTTCATATGTTTGTTATTTGCCTGACTGATGCCCGCGCGACAGCATGCGTATTTACTTAGTAAGTGGAATGTATAGTTGTTAAAATCAAAAGTGGCCAACAGAACATTCAGGGGAAAATTATCCATTACTGTGTATTTTTAAATGTGTGTGGGTTTGAATTTTTGATAATGGGTTTACCATTTGAAAAAAAATATGTATATAAATAAACCTGCCAATGTCGGGAAAATGTGTCGATGTGACATACATGATTGTATAATTGTTACAAAATGTTCTGATACAAATACCGACAGGAAGCATAATAGTACTGGTGCGTGTATATGTATGTCCTCTCGTCGAGAATAATTAATTTGAAAACGAAATTTGCAATTTAATTGTATTGCGTTTCAGAAAAAGTACATTCAACGCCTTTGTAAACAAAGAAATGAGTGGCCAACCAAGCCATGCTAAAAGGCACCGTGGCGTACGTACATATCTGCACACTATATAATCCAGTCAGTGATTTACATACTAAATGTGTACCGACCACACAATTGCGAGATTTGTTTGAAGCGTCTCGTTTGAATTCAGACCCGTTGAATCTGCAAATATAGAAGTTGTGTATTCCAGGGCGGATTCACGTATGGGAAAACCCGGCGCCCGCCCCCCTAAAAGTTGGCGAGTAAAGATATGTTTGCTCTAAAATGGGGTGTAGATATCAAAAGAATTCCGGAGGGCATTCCGCCGGACCCACCTAGCAGTCTTACCCAGCTCCGCTTGGTCGACGAACAAACGGTACTAGTTCGAAAATAGTACGGTCAACTAGAAAGTTTCCCGCGTTTGGAATTTAACCCAACCATCCCGGACACCCCCCCCCCCCCCACCCACCCCATACACCTGAAATCCTGGATCCGTCTCTGGCATTTGCTTTATATTATTTACACGCCTCCGACTAGAACATCCCTTTGATAAAAAAAAACGATAAAGCACGCAAACATCCAATGTTTAGTAGCAAGTAACTTAACAACGATCTAAAGTAGGACTTCTTAAATTTGTAAATGTTGGAGACTTGTGCATCTGCGCAGCCAGATTAGGACCTGCACTGATTGCATAAATACTAGTAAAATATATGCCATACATTCATATAACCATATTTACAAATGGTCAATTAAAATAATATTTAACAGTCATCAAACGGCAATCGTACGGCTGATGTAATGTGATATTTTTGAAAGTCGCTAAAATTACGTGACATTAGAAGGTACATGCAAGTGGTTGCAGATACAGATACAAATCAGTAGGTTACGTCCCTGGTGCCCGTTTCACTCAACTTCGTACGACTAAAATGTTCGTAAGTACAACATTAAGATAGTCTGTAAATTCCACATTAACAACATTTTCCTGTAAACAATTATTGGATTTACATTTATTGAGCAGCCTCGATTTGCACTTACGAACATTTTAGTCGTACGAAGCTTAGTGAAACTGGCCCCCGGTGGCTACAATTATGTTCGCACTAAATATGCCTGTGACACAATACCAACACACTAAATACTAAATACTAAAACTTGTTTGGCCCAGTGTCAACATGATGCGATATGACAGGAGCCGCGTAATTAGCACTACCATATTTTTTTATCTCTAATACGATTATTTTTCTGACAATTTCCAAATTTTATTTTATGTTGATTTTCGAAACATTCGACGGTGAACCAGTAAATCAAATGAATTAAGACCTAGGCCCAGTTCTATCCGTGGCTAATTTTATCCAGAATACGTGTCACAGTTAATGAGCCAACTGTTTACATTTTCTTTAATAAAAGTAACGGTTGCGGGCACACTTTCACGTAGAGCGGGGCAGGGTCTGACCAGCCGTCGGCACTAACCGCCCGCATCAGTAAACACGTTTAAACCTAAGTTGATATCTTATATTGCGCATGTTCATTTCCCCGTGAGTTTTAAATTTGCGACAAACAGTGCAGAAAGTATTGCCAATACGAATTAAATCGTTTTCCGTAGAACGACATCTGTAAACCAAGACCTTTTCATAAATATGATCATGCAATATGTAGATCTACGTATACACATAATTAAGTCATGAATACATGAATGCAGATTTACCCGAGTGTGTCTACATATTTCGAAAATCGCTTGTCACGTTCAAATGAAAGTTATCGTTACTCATCAAAATGCGTAATGCAGTGTAATCTATAAATACATGTAAATCCCAAAATCGGAACTGAGTTTGTACAGCGTGTACGGTCCCCGCTCTAATCTGAACGGGACCGTATATCATAGTTAGTAAAGGGCGCACACATTCGCCCCGGGGTCGATCTTAAAGTTGTAAGTACATGTATATCTGATGGTTGTCGCCAGACAGGATAAGTTTGTTTTCTGTGAGTATTCCGGTTTCAGCCCAAATAAGAAATATGCCGACTACAATGATTGTTCTCGCGTTTGTTTGTAATTGTTATAAAAATAAATAAATACAATTTAAAAGAAATATTAGCATTATGATTATATACTACTGACTTTGTTATGTGTTATCTAAAAATACCGGTCGTATGGTTATTCAGTTTCAAATGTCATTTCACAAGTCGTCCATATAATATATTATAAAAATCATAAATGCAATATGCCCACTTGTATAAAAAATAATCGACAACATTACTACGTTTCCTCGAAGGAAACCGAAGAAAAAAAAGACAACTATCTGAACCACTATGAAAACAACTGTACAATTCTGCCACGCATATCCAACATTAAAATATTTGTGAGCCGTAAAGCGTACGTCTATAAATAGGACAACTTAATGCGATGACGCAACAATTCCAAGTGTCAAAATCCGACGTGACGTTGGTAAATGTATGCCTAACTTTGCGACGTCATTTTCAGCCCATGTATATGTTAAAAGGCCAGGAATGTAATTATAAACATGAGCTGT
>CM055277.1:28255833-28294955 GCA_029237695.1 Conchocele bisecta
AAAACATATTGAATACAATTATATGTTTATTGGTCTTTAACTGCCTACATATGTCCATGTACATTTATGTCGAAAAGTCGAAAAGTTTTTAAGAGGTTCTCCAGTTAAAGTCCAGTATGCCACGGAAGCATATCCATGTTTTACAAACATAATGTCTATGCTTTCTTATTTGTATTATGTTTAATAAAAAGAAATAAACAAACATAATTGGCGATGTGAGAATTGAACTCGGAACCCGCTGTTTCAAAGGCGGCATGTGTACCCATTTTCTACTCTTGACGGCCATTTTCGCACTTTGTGTCCTTGTCGTCGCAATATTAATAAAGTTCTGCTTGACGGATCGTAACCAAATTCGGTTTACATATTTATCACCGCCAGATGAAGAACTATAGTGATTTACAAACAAACCAGATTACTTATCTCCCTTTGGCGGCCATTGTTAAATTATGCACTCTGCTTCCTTGTCCACGCGATAACTCAAGTTCAGGCCGTCAAGTATCCTATTATTTTTTTTTGAGCAATTCATATTTTTCCTATTTTCTGACCAAATGTTCCTGTTTTTCCTATTGGCCTTTTTGAAAAGCCGCACAAATTGTTGCCCAATTTAACTATGAACATGACACTTGACAATATAGATAAATATTGTACATTATAGGAATGAATGACTTTTTTGTGGAATTCATCGGGGTATAAACTTGGAAAAGTCGCGGGAATACTGGACGAAGGCCGGAAGGCCTCGTCTAGTGTTCCCGCGACTTTTCCAAGTTTATATCCCCGATAAATTCCACAAAAAGGCCATTCATTCCTTATAATTCCAGCATTTGAAATAAATTCATCAAGCAAATGTGCTTATGTTTACATTGACAGCACTGACAGCGCACCTGTAGAAAGTAAGTTCGGCGTGGGAGTTTACTGGGATATAAATTAAATTTTGGACAGAGACTTGCTACGGGCCAATCAAATGTTAGGGAATTGTGTAAATATTTTTGCGCTGGAATATAGTAATATAACTACAAAAACTACTATTGCATAACTCTCAAGGTGTATGATCACCTGGTTACAACAACAACAACAACAACAAGTACTGAAACTTCCAGAAGCCTCCGGTTCAAAGTACGTATTCTGTTATTTTGTGCCTTATTATGTAACGGATTTTGATGAAATATGGCGCATCAAACGCGTCTTGGAAATCGATTCTTCGCAAAACATAAGTCTGTGCCGAACTCCCGGGACCACCAAAATGCAGCTTATTTCATAAAAATCCGTTGACTATTAAGGAAAATACCAAATATTACTATGGAGTAGGCGCGCTTTCAATACTTTCAGCAATTGTTGTTGTTCTTGTAACCACGTGATCATGTACCTTGACACTAGTGTTCAACTGTGTTAGATGGCTATGTCAATCTTCTGTGCAATTTTCCAGCAGGGCATTGTATGTCCCAATGTGATAGCAAGGGGGCATATTGCGTTGCTCTTGAGGTTCCGTCCGTCCGTCCGTCCGTGTAAATGTAAGTCGACAAGTTTGTAAGAGTTTCTCCAACATGTAATATCTTCGTTATTATGCAAAGGATTGCTTCGATACTTGGACACTTGAACCACCTGACCATTTGTCACACACTCGTGCCACCATTAACTTGACCTGGACATTGTTTACTGTCAAAAGGTCGCTGAAACAGTTAGCAATGTTTATAGTCGAGTATGCCAAGGGGGTATATCCATGTTTTACAAACATAATATCTAGTTCAAACTGTGCCTTTAATTGTACATAAGTAGTTCGTACATATACTTTGCAAATTGGAAGGTAAGAACTATTTTGCTGACACGTATACAGAAGATTGAAAGGCATTATCGTTCCTTGCCTCCCGAGCTGCTTTTGATACCCCCGGCATATAAAGTATGTCGAGAAGTATATAGTTTAGGTATTTCCGTCAGTTTATTTGTAACATTTGCGTGGAAGATTTTATTTACTTTCTGTCTCTGCAACCCTGTTACCGATTGACTTGAAAATTGATGTGCATGTTTATCATCCTCCATATATTCATTGTGCACAGTACATGTAGTTCCCACAAGCTCATGGTCAAATTACGTATAACTGCTTTAAATATTTTATCCATTTAATGTTTTAAGTACTTTATATCTCTGCAACATTCACCCTTCACTCTATTAGCTTAAACATTTATATGCATTGATACAGTTTTCTACGGAGTCCCGCAGGGGACGTAGAATTCTTTTTTTTATTAATTCGTTGCCACGAAATAACAATTCGTTCCCTCAATTTAACAATTTTTTCCCCCAATTTAACAATTCGTTCCCACGAAATAACAATTTGTTCCCGTGGGAACGAATTGTTAATTCGTGGGTAAGAATTGTTATATCGTGAGAACGAATTGTTAATTCGAGGGAACGAATTGTTAAATTGAGGGAACGAATTATCATTTCGTGTGAACGAATTGTTAATTCGAGGGAACGAAATGTTATATCGTGGGAACGAATTGTTAATTGGAGGGAACGAATTGTTAAATTGAGGGAACAAACTGTCATTTCGTGGGAACGAATTGTTAAGTCGTCGGAACGAATTGTGAATTTCAGGGAACGAATTGATAAATTGAGGGAACGAATTGGTATTTCGTGGGAACGAATTAATAAAACAAATCCATGTCTCCTGCGTGGCTCCGTAGGGGTCAGCGTTACATGAGAGGAATTTGCTTTTTTGAATGGCATTATGAGGCAGCGGCCGGGGTATATGTGGCCCCAGTTCACTTGCTCTAGTATATTCAGGCAATACCAATATGTGGTTTATGTAATCCAACTTATCATATTTCTTACACAAAGGGATATAATAAGACATATGAAAGAGAATGTAAACAATGAGAGTTATTTCCCTTTGCAAATGTATTGATAGATATCCGATCCTATGCTGTATTTCAGCGTTTATTTCTTACTGAATAGCACAGAACAAATGAGTCTTGCGAACAGAGTAGACCCAAATCAGACTGCACATCTGTGCAGTCTGATCTGGGTCTACACTGATTGCAATGAGATTAATAAGTGTGTAAATATGAATCTAGTTAATGATGCAGTCCCTGATCTGCTGGCACAGATATGTAGGATGAGATGGATCCACGCTAGTCGAACTATAATAACTCCGTTTCGCAACAATTCAAGCTACATTCGCCCTTTTTACGAACAATCAGGCCCTACAATATACACTTTGGAGCGGAGTTCTATAAATAAATTTAAAGGGAGATAACTAGCTACGATTCCCCATTCCATATAGGTTGTTATAACAGCGAGCAATTTGGGATACTTGCTAAAATTGCAAGGCTAGTATACCTGCCATAATTGTATGAATTTCATACCTGAAACACGGCTTTATGTTTAACGAACCGTCCTTTTAAAAAAATAAAACATTGTTTGACGGCACATGAGAATCATTCCCTATGGAAAAGTACACTGGAAATTAAAATAAGCAGCAAACAACAATGTGAACACAAGTATATATCTAGTAAAGTGTGTCAATACTTGTTGTGGAAAAGTTTATAGTTATTGGGATCCCAGCGCTGTATTTAACACACATGTCATCGCATACCGGTCATATTCACTAGGAATATAATAGTACACGATAAGGCCATTATACAACACATGCTATAGTATCATCCCCGCCAGCCCCGAGAATTACAGTAGCGCTTTTCTGCTCCTTACCTATTTGTGTATACTAATATCGTATACATATCGTAATCGTATAGTATTGGTATATTTAATGAGCATATCGTATGATCATATAATATTGGTATGTTTGTACCGTATCATCGTATAGTACAAACGTACTATACGAATATTATACAAACATACGATATCCGTTCGTATATACGATATATCCGTACAGATATGGTATGAATATACCATAATCTGGTATGTTTGTACGATACAAACGTACCAGAATTATACACATGTATAAAAATCGTATAAACGTACGATTTGAATGGTATATTTATACGATATTGGTTGGTATGTACTGTACAAACATACCGTACGTTTATATTATATGCATATCGTATGGAAAACATATCGTATTGGTATAGTACGTATAGTTGACCTGCAGAAAAGCGCTACTGTAAGGCCCACCCCGATTTATTTTATTGGCAATGCGTGGTGGTTGGTTGGGAGCATGCGATAGCATATTTTCAGAGAGAAATAAGAAAGACATTGATGAATTGTCATTGGCTATTAAGTTAGAGTATAGCCATTATTTTCATTCCCAGTATGAAAAGAGTTAACACAAACGATCGTCGATGGTCGGTATATCCGATATCCTGAAAATATTTAATAAAAAAAAATGTTCACCCCCCCCCCCACGTTTTGAAAAAGAAATGGATGACAATCTTGCATTTATTTTATAATGGCCTAATGTGAATCATATTGCACGTATAAACAGGATACGCATATGGAACGCCTTTATTGCCTCGTCATACTTCCAGCGGTGATGTCCTGTATTGTCAGCGTTATATTTTATACAAACATCTTTATATTATTTGCCGACTTTGTGTTATTATTTGCTAACGTCTTTATATTGTGTACGAACGTCTTTGTATTGTGTACAAACGTCTTTATATTATATACACACACCTTTATATTATTTTCAAACTTTGTGTTATTATTTGTTAACATCTTTATATTGTGTACGAACGTCTTTGTATTCTTTACGAACGTCTTTATATTATATACACACATCGTTATGTTATTTGCTCTCATTGTGTTATTATTTGCTAACGTCTTTATATTGTGTACAAACGTCTTTGTATTGTTTACGAACGTCTTTATATTATGTACACACACCTTTATATTATTTGCTCAAATTGTGCTATCTTTTGCGAACGTCTTTATATTGTGTACGAACGTATTTGTATTGTTTACGAACGTCTTTATATTATGTACACACACCTTTATATTATTTACTCACATTGTGTTATTATTTGCGAACGTCTTTATATTGTGTACGAACGTATTTGTATTGTTTACGAACGTCTTTATATTATATATACACACTTTTATATTATATGCCGACTTTGTGGTATTATTTGCTAACGCCTTTATATTGTGTACAAACGTCTTTATGTTGTTTCGTTTCGTCGTTATGTCAGTCAATCATTGTTATGGGTCATATTCAGTGTGGGGAGAGGGGATTTGTCTGTACACCGGCTACTTCAGGTGGGCCACCACCATTGAGTTCTCCTTAGGTTAGAGAATACTAAATGGTGCGGAATTGCCAAGGGGGTATGCACAAGTAGTTCTGTAACTGGTCTGTACTGGTTCTGCATGAATTAAACTATAGGTTCACTTACTGCTAATAAAGAAAAATCCAACCTTGTCATGTACCCCAATATTGTTTTGTCCCCTATGCGAATTAGCAAGGGGGCATATTGCTTTGCTCTTGAGGTTCTGTCCGTCCGTCCGTCCGTGTACATTTACGTCAAAAGTCGAAGAGTTTCTCCAACATGTACTATCTTCAATAGTACGCGAAGGATTGCTTCAATACTTGGACACTTGGATCACCTGAACATTTGTCACAAACTACTCGCGCCACCATTAACACGATCTTGAACTTTGTCACCTTCAAACATTCGCTGAAAAACTTGGTCCATTTTATTACGTTGATAAGTTTGTAGAGTTTCTCCATCATGTAATATCTTCAGAATAACTTGAAGGATTACTTTAATATTTGGACAGTTTGTTCACCTGAACATGAGCGATGCAATTACCCCATCAATGACATGACCTTGACCCTTGTGACCTTCAAAATGGTGCTGAAAGCCATTTTTACGTCAAAATGTTTGTAAGACTTTCTGAAATAACTTTGACTTTTGTGTAAATTTAACTTTTTCTTTTTTACACAGTTAGAGTCCAGTATGCCATGGGGGCATATCTATGTTTTACAAATATAATTTCTAGTTTACATTATTTCGCCACGGAAACTGTTTACCTCACGTGACCAACAGGCTCAGTCTTTTAAATGCTACAATTATGCTGAAAACCAACATGTTCCTCCAGTGACAGTGGGTAGTAATGGTTCACGATTTACAAGCAAACTGTGTCTGTGACCTCAAGACACCCGCACTATTTGTTTATACCGGACTACTTTTGTATAGGTTACATAATATTAATGGTGTGAAATCGCCAAAGGGTTATGCAAAAGTAGTCCGGTATAAAAAGAACATAGTGCGGGTGTTTTGAGGTCACAGACACAGTTGGTCGCGTGATGTAGTAGTATAGAGGGAGTCAAAATGATACCCGCAAACATTGTGTCGTTACTGAGCGGTATTGTAGCTCCCACCACCAACAGTTGGTGGTGGTATTGAATGAGAAAAACTGGTCTTGTAGTCCCAATTAGATTGGTGATTGGGATTTTTGGAAAAAAATATAAAGGGGGTTCAAATGATAGCCGCTCTATAATCTATAGTAAAACTCTGACAATAAACGAGGAAAACTCCTCCAAAAATGATATTTCAAGTAAGAGACGGCGCGTCCTCGCGTGATAGTTTAAGTGCGGACCACCTATAGAATAAGAGTCCAGCCCATTTCGTCACAGCCAAGTTAGACAACTGTGTACTTCTAAAGCGGGTCTTCCTTGTCAGAGTTGTATCTCTTATACCATTTGGTCAGAGCCAATTAATTAATTTAAAAAAATATATATATTTGCTAACATACTTATTTCAAGTAAGAGACGGCGCGTCCGCGCGTGATAGTTTACATTTCAACACCGCATTTTCCTTCTCCAATATAATTAATTTATTTCATAGATCAGCAACTAATTCTACCAGCTCTAGTCTACCACGTTCACCTTTAGCCACCTGGCAGCTCAGTTGTTTGTGTCTACAAACAGTTTGGGCACTAACAAATTTACAAGGGCATCTGGGGCATTGGAAATGTGGAGCGACACAAGGAGCTTTCCGCTGCCTTGCTAGATGCCTTCGCAGGTAGTCTGGTCGCGCAAAAGTTTTATAACATGTAACACACTCCATTATATATATATGTATATGTATATATACGTATATGTATATATATGTTCAATTGGATGTTACAATTACATAAGATAATTGTGACATCCAATTGAACATAAACATATCATAGGTTATATCGCACCAAAGTATATATACCAAAAATATACTGATATAAAAAATGATTACCACAATTAATAAGGTTAAAATTGAAACGTTGAGAGCCGAGGCTAAATCTCTTGGAATTGTCTATAGCAATCGTCTGCGCGTTCCTGGGTTAAATAAGCTGATAAACGCAACAAAGAAGGGGGGTAATATTGAAACGTTGAGAGCAGAGGCTAAATCTCTTGGTATTTTCTATGGTAACCGTCTGCGTGTTCCTGGGTTAAACAAGCTGATAAACGCCACAATGAATGAGGCTTTTACACGTCGAGTAAGTAGGGCATACTCCAGAGGTGTCTTCACAAAACCCGTCTTGTGGTTTCAGGAGTTAACCGCTCAAATAGGAAAAAGACTACAAGTAGAGAGTATAGTTGGACTGAGAACGGCAGCCATGTAGGATTCTCCCACCGTAATTAAACCAAAGCGTAAACTTAAAATAACCCTCCTACACGCGATAGCTGACGAGGGCGAGGCTATTCTAGGGTTTAGAGACGAAGAGATGGAGAAAGTCGAGCAGGGTAGACGCACGTTCACGTTCTCATTTAGGAAACACGTAGAAAAGGAAATACCTGATAGGATAGTAGAGAAATTAACTTCTCATCTGACAACAAACTTCCACCTAAGCTATTCGTACTCCTACAAACTACAACAAATCGAGGAAAAAGATCACCGAGGTCGCGCGAAGACGATAATATTTAATAAGAATCTTGGGGGGAGTAGGTGAATGGACTCCTTAGGTGAAGTAGAGAAATGGGCGAAATATAACGAGAACAAGAAATGCGTCTGTCGAACGCGGATGCCACCTGCAGCATATTTGAGAAACTGTGACAAAGTGGTTAAGTGATTTAAGTAACCTGGTGAAGGTCGAAAGGCGAAGGTCATATAAATTATGAAAAGGCAGGTGTGGCACACATACCAATGAATGAAGTGTTGAAGTATTGAAGCGATTAAGCAACTTATGTAGATGATATGGCCAGTTTGAGAAACTGTGACGAACTGGTTAACCAAAATTGTTAAGTGATTTAAGTAACCTGGTGAAGGTCAAAAAGCGAAGGTCATATCAATTATGAAAAGGCAGGTGTGGCACACATACCAATGAATGAAGTGTTGAAGTATTGAAGCGATTAAGCAACTTATGTAGATGATATGGCCAGTTTGAGAAACTGTGACGAACTGGTTAACCAAAATTGTTAAGTGATTTAAGTAACCTGGTGAAGGTCAAAAGGCGAAGGTCATATAAATTATGAAAAGGCAGGTGTGGCACACATACCAATGAATGAAGTGTTGAAGTATTGAAGCGATTAAGCAACTTATGTAGATGCTATGGCCAGTTTGAGAAACTGTGACAAAGTGGTTAACCGAAAAATGTGACGGACAGACAGACGGACAGACGGACGGACGGACGGACAGACGGACAGACGGACGGTCCAAACACTATATGCCACCCGTTTCTTCGAAACCTGGTGGCATAAAAAGAGGATGGATATATATAAAGTCGAGAGGCCCAACACGAAATTGACGTTCGTGAGGTGGGAGCAGGTTTATATAAAACTAGTGCAGGGAACACGAGGAGTAGATCTCGGGTTGACTTCCGAACACGCGGCTGGTGGACCTCTCCCAGACTGGTTGGGGAATAAGAAAGATATGTACTCGTTTGACAAATACAACGATGAGCTGTGTCTATTCAGTTGCCTGGCCATTCACGGCAGGGCGCGACCAGACAAGTGTACCACCCAAGCCAGAGAGATAAGTGCTAAGTATTTCGGTAAGAGAGAGCCTGGGTCTATTCCACTGACGAGCTGAAAAAGGTTGAGGAGAGGTTCACGAAGGCTAGTAACGTTACTCGGCACGGACCCAAGTGCATGAAGGGCGAGACACACGCCGTATGCGAAGGGAAAGTTATCGAGCGCCCTCGCTCCGCGTTCGAGAAGGCCTTCTACCCAAAGAGTGCTGGAAGCCTAGTGGCACTTGATTGGAGGGCGTCTGTTGAGAGTGAGGAGAACGTGCACATCCACCACGAGCAGTGTGGGCACGGCGGGGAGAGGTGGATCTGTGGATCTCCAGTAGATGGATACTGCAAGGAAAATAACACGGTGTACCAGTATCACGGGTGTTTCTGGCACGGCTGTCCGAAACATCACCCGGCGAGATCCTACGAGTTTCGCACCAGCAACAAGCGGGATAAAGAGATCCGTAACGCAGGCCTCGCCAAGTGGATGAGATAAACAGGTGGATAGATCAGGTCCTAGTGTTGGGTTTCAACTGCAGTAGGTATGGCATCAACCTCATCAAGAAACATCTGATGGGCAAGCTGGCAGACACGACCACGAACGTTATGGTAGGCAAGCGGACTAACGACACGATATTTATATTCACTCCGGAATTCAGATTCATGGACGTTCTCCTGTACCTTGGTCCGGGAGTCAGTTACGATAAGTGGATTAAGGCATACGACTGCTCATCTCAAAAGTCCTTCTTCCCGTATGAGTGGTTTGATTCTGTAGACAAGCTAGACTATCAAGGGCTCCCTGACATAGAGCACTGGTATTCCAAACTCAGATGTGAGATGCTGGTAACCGAGGAGCAACTGGAGGAGTGCAGGATAATTTTCGAGGAGAAAGGAATGAGAACATTTAAGGACTGGGTGAGATACTACAACGATCTCGACGTATCACCTTTTCTAGAGGCCTTAGGTAAGATGTGTGACTTTTACAAACATAGAGGCGTAGATATATTTAAAGAGGCCGTTACCCTGCCAGGAGTAGCCATCCAATATCTGATGCGAGGAACGGCGTCGGCAAGTGCTGGTATCCCAGGAAAAGCTGGATCCGGACCGAAGACTGACCAGCTGTACGCTCCAGAGAAAGAGACGTACGAGATATTACAGGGAGCTCTAGTCGGAGGACCGTCAATCGTGTTCACCAGATACGCCGAGGCAGATGTTTCTAAGATACGCCCAAACAGTAAGGGTGAAGGGAAACCGTGTCAGGCAGTCCTCGGGTACGACGCTAACGCCCTGTACCTGTCGACACTCAAAAAAGAGATGCCGTGTGGTAAGGAAACGATACACCATAATAAGCAACCCCACAACCAAAATATCATAGACAAGTTCTGCCAACGGGTACACAAGGGAAGCGATTACTGGTTCGGGTTCGCCGAGGTGGATATAGAAGTCCCAAAGAACCTGAGAGAAAAGTTTGGAGAGATGTCTCCGCTGTTAATAAACAGGGTAGTTGAAGAGGAGGAGGTTCCAGGGCACATGCTCCTGTATCTGAAAAACACAGGCAGGAATCGAGGAGACGGAAAAAAATTAGTGGGCACGCTGTCGGCAAAAAAGATGCTGCTATACGCCCCGCTGTTGAAGTGGTATCTAGAGCACGGGCTAGTGATAACAGGCCTCCACAGGATCCTAGACTACGAAGCTGGAAAACCCTTCGCGTGGTTTGTCGAAGAGGTGATAGCGGCTAGGAGGACCGGAGATGTAGATGAATCGAAGGAGCCGGTAGCTGAAATAATGAAATTGGTTGGTAATTCGTGTTGTGGTAAGATGATTGAGGCACCAGAGAGACACCTTAACACTACGTACACTAAAAGTGAGAGCTGTGTGGATAAAGCACTACGCTCAGCGTTCTTCGAAGATCTGGAAGAGATCGGAGACGCGTATGAGATATCTAGTAGGAAGGCTAAGTGTGTTGTTAAGAGACCGCTCCACTGTGGGATAGCCGAGTACCAACTAGCCAAGCTGAGAATGTTAGAGTTCTATTACGACTTCCTCGACAAGTACGTATCGAGAAAGGACTTTGAACTAATTCAGATGGATACGGACAGCATGTACTTAGGTGTGAGAGCTAAACCGGATAGTACAGCTAACGATGAAAGCCTAGACGCGCTGGTGAAGCCTAGACAACGTGCGACATACGAGAAAGATAAGCGCAACTGGCTCGCATGGGACCAATGAAGTAACAGAGAACCTGGGCTGTTCAAGATGGAGTTCCAAGGAGATAGAGCTATAGCGCTATCCAGTAAGTGTTACTTCGTAGAAAAGCTGGCTGAGAGCGAAGACTCCAAGTGGCATCAGGCCAGGCACCAATGACGCGGGCTGGCCACACAACCAACTAGACTTGAAACCCTGGGCGTAGTGAAGCATTCCTCTAAGGGAATGAGTAAGAGAACCAACAGCGTGAGTTGGGATAGATATAAGAACGCGTTGGAAGGCCATAGAGACGTGGCTAAAATATAGGGTTCCGTATGAACGGTGGAGTAATGAAAACATACACCCAGAGTAAACTGGGGTTGTCGGCGTACTATGACAAGAGGAGAGTGATGGAAGACGGGGTACACACAGAGCCTCTAACATAGTTAAAAAAAAAAGACACTAAAAAAGGGGAGAATACTTAAGACTCTGACGGTCCGTGGGTAGCTGGGTGTCAGAAGGCACCGCAAGAAGTTCTTCGCGAACAAGCCCACGCTATGGACCATCATCCAAATAGTAGAGCACGGGCTCATCGGGTTTGGTAATATATCGATTTCGATGATATACATTGAGAGACCACACGGGATCAGTCGCGCGGCGGCGGCCACCTTCAAACTCTCCCGGTTGATAGAGGTACCGGACGTCAACATCCGAGGGAAGTCGTTTCTCCGCTAAACCAACGGGTCGCCCACGCGAGACGGCGGATGGTTTGTGCGACACCTTTTTAGACTTCATGGCATCTACAGGCTTCTTACCGATCAATCTGGTCACCTCTCCGTTCAGTGCGGAGACCACGGCGGCCAGCCTGGTCACCCACTCGGTCGATCGCGCATGAGGGTCTACAAGCTCTTTGGCATATTGGTGCCCGAACAGCCTCTCAGCCAGGGTTCGATTGAACCGCTCCACGATCCCCTGGTCCCGGTGGATGTTGACGCGGCCGCGTCTGACAGAAACGTCGTGTTTAACCAACAGCTGAGAGACAGCGCCCATGAACTCGCGGCCGGGATCGACCTGGAGAAGATTCGGCCAATTGAGAGGACTCCTCTGATATATTCGGGAAAGAGCCTCGGCCACCTCCTTAGACTCTTTCGTGGCCAGCGGCTCAGCCCCTTTATAGCGACTCGCTACATCAACGATTGTCAGTGCGTACTTATACGTTTTGCGACCGACGCGATCGTGAGGGAGAAACAGGAGGTCAGCTTGGTGGACTTCGTTTGGCACCGGCACGTCGAATTTCGGCCGCGGAATATTGTGAGGTGCGGGTAAATAGATCTGCCAGATGGCCTGCTTCTGGAGCCATTCCTTGGCAGCGTTTTCGGAAACCTTGGTCGCCGCGTCGAGGTTCTTGATGGCCGCGAGTCCCTTCCAGTAGCCGCGGGGGCTGTAGTATGTGTTCGCTAGCTTGCACGCTAGGCAAACCAATAGTTTGGTATCAAGCTTGCGCGTGTCCATCGTATGCGTCCATCAACTAACATCGTTCTATATATATATATATATATATTATTTAAAAAAAAAATTAAATATAATTATTGCTTTTGCTTATTGCTTTTGGTTATTGCTTTTCCAATATAGTAGCTGACGAGACCCGTCGCAACAATTCCCACGACGATGAATGCGATCTCGCGGTCTTTTTGGGCCTCTGACGGTACATAGAAATCTGAAAGTTGGGGCTCGGCATCCAGCGCCGCGAGATTTCTCTGCAGATATGCCAGCGCGTACTCGCGGTTGGCTTCGTCAACGTTCTGGAAAGTTTACGCGGCGTGATTCTCGCGGCGAAGCTCTTCGTTGACCCAGTCCAGATGGGCGGTTTGTTTTTGTGACCATGCTGCGTGTGCGCTCTGGAGTTATTCTACAGCTAAATCGTGACGCTTGCGCTCCTCATCCGCGTCCGAGCTTCTCATTTTCGAGAATAGAAAGTTGCTACCGTTGAACGCCAATGCGTTCACAAGCGCCCCACCTATCATTATTGCGATCGAAGCCATTATTTCCATATATTAGAGGGTAGAATTCCAGCTTTAACTAGATAATCTCGAGTCCCAACTGCGGCCGCTACATTCAAGGTCACGAGCCCTACGTCTCTCACAGTCATGTCCAATTTGGGAGCGGTCCCTCCGAAGACCATCTTTGATAGTCGAGCAAACCCGATACTGAGACCCGATATCATCACTATCATTTTACCATCGTTTTCAGCCATTGTTGATAACTATAATTATTGCTATAAAAGGTGCGGTTGGAGGTTGTTTCGAAAGGTAGTTCAGCACACACAGGGTGCCCACAACTGCCAGACCACCACCAACAACCCACGGGATGATCCAGGTAGGAGCTACAGCAATCGGCAATTGATCCTCAGGAGAAACAGCTGCCTTCGGATGTGGAACCACCGGGCGTTTTGCTGTTTCAACAGCAGGAACAAATAACGACCGTTTGACCTCTCGAAGCTCGGCGAGTATTTTATCTTGTTTAACTGTTCGGGGGGGGGTGGGGGGGGGGGGGGGGGGGGGCAGCCGCTGCCCGCCCAGCTGCCTGTCTTATTGGGTTTTTATGTCGTGCAATCCCCAACGCCGTTGGAGGATCAATCGGAGTTGGAAGTGCTGCCATCTGGTTCAACAGTGTTGGAGCAATCGGGGATTGCGGTTCCGTCACTCTCGCAGGTGCTTGCACAGATACGTCTTGTGTCATCATTTTGTGAGCTTATAGTTCGTGGGTATATATGTCCAAATTTACAGTGTTTACCCGTGGTCAACACGGTTGTCAGCGGAGCTAAGTACATTCCAAACTTGTGATAAATTGAGCCGCGGGCTGTTCTAAGAGTGTGTTCTATAAAAGAGTCAGTCTCTAGATCGCGAATCAACCCCACGGTGTTTGGTATAGGGAGAAGTATACCAACAGCGGTAGCGTACAAATGAATAACCGCCGATCCAATCTCAGCATCTGACATCTTGTCCACCTGACAAACTGAGAGACGCCTACCGAGATAATGCGCCGATTGTCCCCCAGCAACCAGCGCAGCTAGCCGCTCGCGCCCCCCGCGTTTTCATTTTCTTTCATCCCACTGCCGCTCCTGAGCTGATGCGGTTGGGCAGATACCGTATCGGCAGTCGTGCCGACAGGTGTTCCATCTTTCAGGAATGAAGTTTCAGTCGTGTCGGCACGAGTGTTTCTTCCATTAGCTGATCGAGAAGTTCGTCGCAGTTCATTATTTTATTTATTCCAACAGTGTTGGGTGTACTATTCTGACAAGTCTCATAAGTCTAACATATTGCCAAGTGCACCACCCGATACTTATGATCACCGTTATGCTCGCAACAAAGCAATACTTGCTGATCAATTATTAAGCAATTGCTAAGCATTTGTTCAGCATTGTTCAGCATTGTTCAGCATTGCTCAGCATTGTTAAGCATTGTTCAGCAGTTACTAACGAGCGTTAAACACAATCTAAGCAATTGCTTAATAATTGCTCAATAATTAATTGATTACGTTTTAAGCAGCTGGTTGATCAGTCTTTAGCAGAAGCTTGGCGTGCTTAGTTTTCGAAAGCATCTGTCGAACCTCCAGGCTCTCCTCGGCCGTTGGGATAACGTCATTCTCTCAAAGACTGTCATCGAATGAGTCTCGGTCCTTGCAGTGAAAGAGGGCGACCCATTTCGTTTGCTCGCGCAGATCTTTGAGGACGGCGTTGTACTCCTGAGTGGAAATCCATACTCTTTGCCCCGCATGGCCGCCAGAAAATGCGAGCTCAGAGAGCATGTCGTTCTTTTTGGTCATCGCCGCCTTGGCCGAGCAGTCGTCAATCACATATAGGGTGGGCTTGCCCTGGAATATTTAGTAGAATTCCCGCAGCCAATCATGAAGCCTGTTGCCGGGGTCAAAGACGTATATGTCAGGGTCGGCCCATATCCACGTGCGCCGCTGATACGTATCGTTGTGCCGCAAGGATCACAATGTGACGAAAGGCATTGCTGTAGGACCTCTCGAGCAAGTCGAGGATGAAAATCGTTTTTCCGCATCCTGTCTGCCCACATATTATGGCAGAGTGGGCATCTTTCGGTAGAGTTAAATCTTTAGAATCGTCACACCCTCACTAGCGTTCTCAACTTGGCGTCCACTACCGTGCAATTGGTCGTCGTCACTGACTCGCACCCCGAGCGCTAACCGAGCCTCCTCGAACAGCATCAGTATACCATTCATCGAGCGGGCGGGTACGTTGGCGTTAATATTCCACAATGTGTCGCCTTTGTCTTTCGTCATCTTGCGGTGGCGAAGAACTCGGTCGTAAAGTATGGCAACGCGCCCGGCGTACTCCGATCTGATCAATCGCGCGAGTTCGGGCATCGTGACCATGTCGTACTCCAGAGAAACATTGTCGATCGTATACGTCGATGCCATGTCAGTGGCTATGAGAGCTCGGCCGTAGTCGTTGAACGTTAGTTCGTATTCGAGGCGGTCCGCCAAAGCACTCTGATAGTAGGGCATGTGACTCTCCAGCAACTCAAAGTCGAGCGGGATGTAGAAGCGGTTGCCGTAAGCGGCCGCGATCGCGTTGTCACTCGCGTTGTTATCTGCCTTGTTACCATCCCCGATTATAAATCTGGTTACGTTCCTATTTCGGCTGGTGTCAATACCCTGATATACCGCGTTTTCGCGCTCTTGCGCCGTCTTCCACAGGTCCTGGTAACAATGGTAGACGTCGATGTCGTCGATCGACATCATCTCATTACCAGAAATCTTTATCGTGGTCTTCTTGACGATGGCACGACCCAGGTTCTCAACGACGGTTCGGTCCGCGTCTGTCGATGTCAGCGAAATAGTGAAAGCGAGGCGAACAGTCCCCGGCACAATGACGTCGTTAGCTCCGAGGTTGGGGAAGCGGGCTAAGAGCTGCTGGTTCTGGTCGATCGTCGATGGGTTGTTCGTAATAACGACGCTCTGTCTCACGCCTTTCGCCCCGAGGGGCTCACGCAGTCTGCGATATGGATTGAGTTTGCGACCGTATTGACTCGAAGACATATTTTCAGTGAAACTAAATACCTCTATTAAACCCGTATGGTTTTGTCTTTAATACATCGTTAAAGATCGCTGGTTACGATATTGACATGGACGAAATCGGTAGAGACGATTACCGCGATGGTGATGAGGATAACTTCGAGGATTCCCTCACGACCTTCGACGAAACACCCGTCATAGAGACTCCAGTTCTAATCCAATCGCAATTGGGGGAAATAGGTGGCGCTACCAGCACCATTAGTCAAAGTCGGGATGTACTCGAGTCTGCTGTAAACGACTAATACAACAGTTTTGCAGAAAACGATCTGGTCCAGTCTGTCGGCCGTTACTACTCCAAGTTCGAAGTGGATTCGGGCGGTAGGTTGCGACTACGATCAGCACCAAATGTCCCAATCATCAACAAAAATACCAGAAAACCTCTAGCTCTGAGCACCATTGCCGGAAAAAACCGGGGCGGTGCCCAAATCGTAAGGAACGAATTAGGATTTCCAGATTGGAGGCCTGGTAAAACAATTATGCCGGCCAGCGCAGTAGAGGCCCTACAGTCTACCGACGAAACGATGACGAAGACGGCCGCCGCGATAGAAACTGTCGAGCTCAGCGAGATCCCTCGTGTAGCCACCGATGCTATTCGTACAATGGAGATCAGTGAAAGCGATCTAGACGAAATACTCAACCTCGACCAAGGGTCAAACGGTGACCCACCGTTACCTCTTCGCGAACTCCGGGGACTCGATAAGGCTCTGAAAACGGTCCTGGGCGAACTGGTCCTTAACCTCTCCAAACTCTCGACACTGGATGAAAATATCGCGCTAGAAGAAAGAAAACTTGGCGAAGCCCGTGACGATAGAGAATCTGCCGAGCGGATCACCGAACGCCTGCGGTCGTTGCGGGATGAAAAAGCAGCTCGCTTGGAGGCTGCATCGGCTAACCGTGAGGCTCTCCGCACCCAAATAAGTCGGATCCGCTAAACAATCTCGAGGGTTCTGCACGAGGAGACGACACTCGGTGAGCGTATTCACACTCTGTTTAGAGAGCAGGGCGTCACAATAGTAAGCATCATCACAGCTGTCGGCATGACTATATCAACCATAGTTCTAGCTTTCACTGGCGGTGCGGGGACTGCACCCGCGTCAGCACCCCCACCAGTACCCGCGCCATCCGGTGGAGCCAAGGAGTGGGTAAAACAAAATCTAAAAGCCCTCGCCAGTCTCCTGGCTAAATTAGCCGGAAAGGACTGTTGCCGCGCTGCCTGGGCTGATCGGGGGTCTCGTCTCCCACTTGTTATCTATATTATCAAAAACGGTCGGATGGCTCGCCGAGAAAGATTGGGCTTTAAGCGTGTCGATCGCCGGTCTCCTACTATTCTCCGCCAAAGAATTCCTAAAACCAAAACGCAAATAGTCCGAACGCCATGAGGGCAACGACGAGCCCTAATTTCTCCTGCCCGTGAGTTGTGACACTAGTTCCCGCTCCTGTTCCAATTCTTCCAATCACGATTGGATTAGGTGAACTGGTGGAACTTGATGGTGCATCCAATTCTTCCAATTTCAACATTGTTGATGATTGAATTGTGGGTACTGGGTGGGTTCTTGCGGTTTTATGAAATCGGTTCCACTTCCATTGTTGAACCCTAGAATGTTGGGGGTGCGCTTGATGATATCCGCGTTCACGTTCCCGTTGTGGCCTATTTTTTGATTGACGGTGGCTATTACGATCTGATTATTGTAACCGTCAACCGGGTCGTCTCGTAGTATCATATTGCTCTTGGCGCCATATAAAGACCTATTCCAAATACATAGTCTACTGGGGTGCTGGCATTCTGCAAAACGTCTTGATAATTCTGAATCGCCTTCTCCAGGTCCACCTTAGCTGAGATGGCGTCCTCTACAAGTGCCAATAATTGTTTTTGCGCATCAAACGCCGTTCCCGTGACCAGTATAGAACTGCGAGTTTGCTTCTGTGCGCCGAGGATGGCACAGACGTATGTGCGAATGGAATCGTTGAGGCAGGTAACACCGGCCTGCGTTAACCCTAGACCGTCGTCCAATATAAAGGTTTCTATACCCTTCTGCACGTTTCTGTCTTGTAAAATATACTGTACGTGAGCCTTTGCTGGTGATAACCATGTACAGTATTTGGAATCGCACGTGTGCCCTCTAGACACTTCAGCCCCGAATGTCATGTTGGAGGTATTAACATATTTTTCCGTCCAATTTACCGTGTTTCTGAATGGTGGTGGTGCTGTGTAACTCGGAGTATAACCCCCGACCGCCAACCCTGTAAAAGCAGGTTTCGTTCTGGCATAGTATGTCCCGTGCTCTAAATCCCTAAGATGAACGGTGCCCAGGTTGTTGCTGTTCGGGTATACTTTCTGTCTCCAATCCGAATCTTTTAAAACGTTAAATTCGTCACATATCCGTTCGAACGCCTTACGGTTGTATGTGTTGGAAATGGGATTCCAGCCGTCGTCTTGAGGTAGTGGAGTTCTTTAAGAATCCTCCTAATAGTATAATATACATGAAAGTTGTAGACGCTACTGCTCAGCATACAGTTCCTGTATTTTATGTGGTCTCTGAAAGAGACGCCACACCCGGTTGTGGCACACCACGTGGCAAAATTTAGTTGGTTCTGCCAGAACTGCATAGGGTTGTTGTTCCAGTTTGTTATGACATCCTGTGTAATGGTTTTATAAAGTCTGTGCTTTTCGAACATGTTATGGAAATTGGTGTTGAAACCCAGGCCCAAACTGGCTCTTATTTGGGGGTGCACATGCCCACCAATGGTGTTCTTTTGAGTGTATACACCTCCGACCAGGTACTTTGCATTATAATTAAAGCTAAATGCTTTGGTATCCATTGAAATATATTATTATGTTTGCTACTATCACTAATGTTCAAAAAGAGAGTTGTGAACTTCAAAAGTCCATCGACAACTGCTGCGTAAAACGCCGGGTAGGCCTCAGATCAATCACCTTCACGGTTGGGTGGGAGAATGTGGGGAAGAGCGAAGGGTTTGGCTATGTGAAGGATGGACGCTCAGTAGGTGTAAAGCTGCCTCCCGGACTGTGGAGTTTTAGACAGCTCAACGATTTTGTCACCTCAGAGCTTGACGGTAAAGCCAACTTCACAGTATCGAAGGCTACCGTGCTCGCAACAATGACCATCGGCCCAGACAGCCGGGTAAGGATCTCCCCGACGTTGGGTAATCGACTCGGTTTTAGAGAGACATACTCCGCGAATAAAGGTTTGTTTGCCCCGGGTGAGTACGTCGGTGATAACCCGGTGGACTTTGCCTTCACGAAAACTCTCACGGGTGCACCTGGATCGGGTGAACACATCGTACAACATGGTAGACGGATCCCCCAGCACATTACTGAAAACCGTGCAAGCCAGTGATTGTTTCTTTGGGGAGACTGTGACCTTAGACTTCCGACGCCCCGAGATGAAAGTAAGTTTTGGTATCGGGACATATCCAAGAATTTACGGTCTCTATTCTTGATGATCAAGCGAGAAAGTTGAATAACTATTACCCGATTTCGGTCGTCCTAGAAATTTAAAATTAATTCAAAGAATTAAACGCATGTTCATAATAGAATTTATAACAACCAACATTATGAGTATATACGGACCAGGTAGTTCTTCCAAATCCAATCGCGATTGGGTGACAGATATAATTAAAAGAATCCGAGTAACAATGATATTCCCGACGGAGCCAACCCCACCGGTGATTTATTAACTACAGAAAAAACAATATCACTGATCAATAAAACTATGTTGTTGAGCGCAAACGAGCTTCAGAGGAGCATATCCCGCTATAGAACTGACGTCCTGACGGCGACTGCACAAGTTCGCGAAGAGGCACATACAGGACTTAAGGATCTGGGCGCAAAAATAATCCATTCGGGGAAGAGGATCATGTAGCACTTACTGAATTTCGGGAAGAGACCCATACAGAGTTTATGGAAGTTTCCGATAAACTGAAAAGTGTTCGTAGAGCCGCGAACAAAGCACTTGAGGAGACCTCTGAAAAGGTTCGTGTTGAGGCCCATACCGCTATCGCGCAGCTTGCCACATTGTTGGACACATCTGTTGGGCAGTTTAAGTTATTGCAAACACAAAAACGTGTCATCACAGTTTGGGCTGAGAAGCAGGGCCCATTGAATGAGGGGCTCTATGAATATTCGTTCGGTGCCAAAGCGAGCAATAAGTATGGGGGATTCGCCATGACAGCTCCAGGTACACTTCTCCGAATGGCGGTCTGCTCGGTTAATTCTAATGGTAAATCTGCGGGCGTGGTCACCGTAAATCTCGTACTGGATGGTGAAGAACGGGCGATTGGAGTCACTAAGCTCGCTGGAGATAGTTCAGCGGTGGTTTTGTTCGCCGGTGACGATCCAATTAGACTTTCCGAAGGTAGTGTTATTAACTTTGTTACGAAAATCGCTGACCCAGCGAGTTCTTCCACTATTGTGACATTGTTAATTGAACTTGATTTGTAAAATTTAAATATGAACGAATCACCGCTCCTGAGGACGCTTCCAATCTCGATTGGTTTTGGCGAAAGAAGTTCAGATTTTTGTTTGGAAAATATCGTAGAGATGCAGGATATTCTAAAACGAGAGGGGGAAACTCGGAGGGTAAATACTAAAAAATATAGACGAGCGGCAAACATAGTGGAGGGGGTGAGCACCGTGCTGGCAGCAATTTATATAATGGGTGGGGCCGGAACAGCCGCATTATTGTCTACAGTCGTGGCAATTCCCATTGCCGCGGGTTTGAGTAGTGTAGCCACTGGGGCAGGACGTCTGTGTATGGTGTTTAGAGCAGTGGGGAGGAAATTCGAAAATAAAAGTAGAAAGCACGACAGAATATCGGTTCCCGCGAGGTCTAAGAAAAAGGCATCGACGTTATCGTGTCCAAAGCGTTGGCCGATAGAAATATATCAGACGCTGAATTTGAGTTGGTGGTGGAGGAGATGTCTCGATATGAGGATTTAAAAAATACTATTACAACTAAGGCGCGAACCACCCTTCCCAAGATTGAAAATACTGAATGGGATAAATTTAGGTTAAAAATAGGAGAAAAAGTTTGGGGGGGGGGGGGGGGGAAGTTACAACACCACCTCCCTCAACTCCGTTGAACCCAATACACTCCAATTTGTCCAATCGCGATTGGGGTATTGATGAATTGGGGTAGGACAATTGTAGGGAATTGTGATATTTTATAATTTTCTTAAAATTATAAAATATCCCAATTACCAATCTAATTGGGACTACAAGACCACTTTTCTCATTCAATACCACCACCAACCTTTTATGGTGGTGGGAGATACAATACCGCTCAATAACGACAAAATGTTTGCTGGTATCATTTTGACTCCCTCTATACTACTGATGTAAACATAGTTTCCGTGGCCAAAAAAATGTAAACAATATTGAGGGACATGGCGAGGTTGCATTTTTCTTTCTAGGAGTAAGTGAACCTATTGTTTAATTCATGCTGAACCAGTACATAGTGGCTGCAGGTCATCTACAAGTAGGTCCCACAGCATCCATACGAATAATGAAAGTTTGAGAGACTGGCCTTATTGGATGGTATTCTGTTAGATTATATAGTACCAGAAGGCCGCATCCTGCATGTCGAGCCCGGCGAGGCATCTGGTGATCTCAGGGCAAGATATATATAATGTAGCAACAGATACATTGAAAAACAAGAACTGGCATCGTTAAGCGAAGCTAATCCACTCGCTGACAGCCTTGATACAAAATAAAAAATAATCAAGTCCTCAGTGACCTTGACATTGGGCGGTCGGACGTGGGTGGTATGCAAAACAAAGAATCATCCATAGACGCACATTGTGGTCGATTATTATCAAAATCGGTGAAGTGGTTGATGAGTTATGAAAAATACAAACAAGGTGAACTGCTAACTCAGTTGATATTGACCATGAGCACAGTGGCTGCATGCATGGGACAGAGAATGAATATATGGATGATGACTAATAAGCATATACAGTTTCCAGCCAACCCTACTTACGGTTACAGAGAAGGTAGGTACCTGAACACTTTAATGCAATTTTTGACCAAAACTTTAATGCAAACTTCTAAGTCCTTTACCATTGACCTTGGGCACAGGGGCAGCATATAAGCATACGAAGTCTCAAACAAAGCTGACTTACGGTTACAGAGATAGTAGGTATGTGAAATGTTTAACGCAAATTTGGACAAAAACTTTAACGCAAACTTCTAAGTCATTTGACCTTGACCTTGGGGCACAGGGCCCGCATGAGTGGAACACAGAATACATATGGGCCGCGCCATACGAAAACCGGGCTTAATGACAACGTCATGAAAAGCGGTAAACGACGTCGGAAAAACGACGTTTCAAATTGTCTAGCGTCGCCGTAAAAGTTCACAGTTTGCCCTCCCATTTACGTTTACTGGTGTCAGTTAACATTAAGTGTGAACAGAAAAGGGAAAATGATAACTTACTGAAACTTTCACTAATATGAGACGCGATACCTTGTACCTCGGTACACATATTATGACGTCATGACTTGACGTCACGTATTTGTGACGTCATTGAACGTGAATACATGTTTGATGTTATGGCCATGGTGTCGTGACAACATATTATAGCAAGGATACTTGCACGAGTTCCTCGCAGCATCAATGACTTAGAAATGCTTCAGGCGCTGTACATTGTCGCCTAACTGTCGTTCTTTGACATTTTTACTCTTTTTCGTCGGTTGTCCTTATGAATTCAAAATGGTGAACTCATAATTTAACTGGCTACATAATCAGCGAAGTCTTCGCTTACACTGCACTTTGATTCCAAAATAATCTTAAATATGAACAACCTAGTGTATGTCAACGATATTAACCAATCTATTATCTTGGTAAATTGAGACTTTTGAACAATTATATCCAGTACTTAGCGAATGATATGCCATTTAATGCCACTCATTTATCATAAATGGAGGTAGACACGCGCTATATAATGACATAAATATCCTGGGTTTGTATTGAATTTAAAATAAATGCATCAACATCTTAATTGGAAATGTGATGGTCATAAACTTGCTTTTGTAGTCGAAAGTGCTTGTGTAGTATCAAATCATCAGTTTATCACTTGACTGCATAATAATGTAGATCGGGCGATAGTAAGTGCGATCCTCAAGAAAGACACACGGCGACAATTATAAGGTATCGCGCTACCAAATCTGCACGGTATCGTGTTTTATCACAAAGTTAATGCTATGAAGCGGCCTACTGTCTACTTTAAAATATGTCGTCGCATACGAAATGTTAAATGATGTCGCTATTATTCCCCAAAATTATTTCAGACAGCAGCAAACAACAGGGAAACGCCTCACTCTGCTTTATTTGAAAATTATTCATACGAAATTACGACTTATTGGGCCGCAATCCAAAACATAACGTTACAGTAGCAACTACAACACGAGCCATAAACATTATTTTCATACTTTGACTTGGCCTAGTGGGAGACACTTGGCCAGGCTACGAGAGATCCAAATTTGGTTGACATGCGATCAAAGATGACAAATCTATAGGACTTGTCCGGACCAACACCCCTTGTATACGCCGTTGATAAAAACGTGGTAATTTCGACGTCATTGATCTAAAACGTCATATAAGTTTCTACCACGCGTCATAAAACTACTTCTAAAATGAAACATAATTGGGATACATTGATAATTTTTGGCGAATATGGCTTTTAAAAGATGTACAATTCAGAATACGCGAAAAATTAAAAACTGAACATGTTGTCATTAAGCCCGGGTTTCGCACGGCGCGGCTCATATATTTTTTGGCGTTCGTAGTTGTGCAAAAAGTACACACAAATAATGTTGACTTTCTCCAAGTTACGTGTCGTTTGTCAATTATTCACTAATAGTATAAAATTATACATATACTACTTAAAATCAACCTACATGGCAGGCCTATTCGTTTACTACTCCATTACTCTTAAACGTTCTTATTGACGTTGATGTCGCCCGTTAATGTTAACGTCGTAATTGCGACGTCATGAGCTAAAACGTCGTTTGCGATTCTACCACGTGTTACAAAAATACATGTAACATGAAAAATAATTGAGATACATTGATATTGTTTGTGGTATATGACTTTTAAAAGATGCGGTATTCAGAATATGCAAAAAAGTGAAAAATGTTTTTTTTGTCATTAAGCCCGGTTTTCGCATGACGCGGTCCATATATGGATGATGACCAATAAGCTTGCGAATTTTCATGCAAATCTGACTTACGGTTACAGAGATATAAGGTATTTAAAAACTTTAACGCAGCTTTCGGACGGACGGACGGACGGACACCCGGATGTCATTTTGATCAATATGCCTCGCTTTCCGCAAGCGGGCTCGACAACAACTATTTGGTGTGTTATAACCTATATCACCTGTGCATTATTTAGTGTTTCCTTACCTTGACGTAGCCGGTGTACACACACATTCACCCCGCTGGATATGACCCATAATAACGATGATTGACATAACGACGAAACGAAACAATATAAAGACGTTTGTACACAATATAAAAATAATGACACAATGCATGCAAAGTCGGCATATACTATAAAGGTGTGTGTATATAATATAAAGACGTTCATACATAATACAATAGCGCTTGTACACAATATAAAGACGTTAGTAAATAATAACACAAAGTCGGCAAATAATATAAAGGTGTGTGTATATAATATAATGACGTTTGTAAACAACACAAAGACGTTCGTACACAATATAAAGACGTTAGCAAATGCTAACACAAAGTCGGCAAATAATATATAGATGTTTGTATAAAATATCACGCCGACCATACAGGACATCATCGCTGGAAGTATGACGAGGCAGTAAACGCGTTCCATATACGCCGGTGTGAATGATCGTATTCAAGGGTAAATGTAAAGTTTGATAATGTATTCTAGTCATATATAGATGTTTGTATAAAATATCACTCCGACAATACAGGACATCATCGCTGGAAGTATGACGAGGCAGAAACGCGTTCCATATACGCCGTGTGCAGTAAACGCGTCCAAAATATACGGCGTGGTGAAGATCGTATTCAAAGAGTAAATGTAAAGTTTGATAATGTATTCTAGTCGAATATGGTTAGTTTTTAGCGCATGGGATAATTTAGCGGGCCGGAAATCGTCTAGCCGCCAGGCAAGACGTATTTCGGCCGCCTAAAATACCCCCACGCTCTGTTAACTAACCATATTCAACGAGAAGACATTATCTAGCTAATTTATTGCACGGATACGGCGGAAACCTGAGATAAATATGATATATTTTGTAGAGTTTGTTATAAGTTTTATACAACTACACTAACTTCTATATTTAATTCCAGACACTCCCCTTGTTTACCCCGCTGTTGCTCAGAGTCACGTAGACATGCGCTCGATATATTGCGGTCACGTCCTGGTTCACGACATGACAAAACCGGATTACTCCGCTTGCAATTATTAAGGTCACTGTGAGTGTGTGACGTAATATATTTTCTTAAGGGACAGAACCTGAGAAATGGAAAAACAGCAAATCATAGAAACAACGTTATTGAATGTGGATTCGTACGGAACCTCGCAGGGGACATGGATTTTCTTTTATTAATTCGTTCCCACGAAATAACAATTCGTTTCCTCAATTTAACAATTCGTTTCTTTAACAATCGCTACAAATAACAATTCGTTCCCACGGGAACGAATTGTTATTTCGTGGGAACGAATTGTTATATCGTGGGAACGAATTGTTAATCGTGGGAACGAATTGTTAACGGGATGTGGGAGAGCACATTTAATGACATTGGGAATTATGCCATGACGCCATTCAGCAAACAGTACAGACCCTGATCAGCATAACAGTCTGATCTGGGTCCATCGAGATAACATCTCGTTCCCACGACATAACATGTCGTTCCCTCGAGATAACATCTCCTTCCCACGACATAGCATCTCGTTCCCTCGAGATAACAAATCGTTCCCACGACATAGTCAGCCAATCAAAAGGTAGTAGCATTGCCATTCAAGATGGTGGAGTAATATCTGCTCTTATATTGGCTACTAATGTCGTTCGGACGAGATGCTATGTCGTGGGATCGAGATAGCTAACTCGTGGTAACGAGATCCTATCTCGTGGGAATGAGATGATATGTCGTCGAAACGAGATCATATTTCGTCTTTACCAGATGCTATGTCGCGGGAACGAGATAGCTAACCCGCGGGAACGACTTGGAAAAATAATTGCACATGTCCCTCTTCCCCTAAAAGACGGTACCCGGTATCATCCGGGGCCGGTATCTGCCGGTACCTATTTCAGGGTAACGGTAATGTGTGACTGGCGTTGTGGTAATGCGTGTAATTACCCAGCTGTGATGGTCAAATCTCAAGGGCAATACAAATTACACGGTCATTTAGACACAGATAAGTGTAACTGAATGAATAGCGTGCGTGCTTTATCAATATTCAGTTGGGAAAACAATTGTTATTTCTTCACCAAACTTGCAACGTTTGGACTGCTAATGAGAATCATCTTCTTGATACGATTCTAAAGAACTCACAACTTGCCATGTGTCGAAGAAATAAAGCATACTTGATAGTTCTGATCAAATTACTCACTTTGACTGGTGCGTTTATTATGCTAAAGAATATAGATCTAGTATATGCACCGCAGCAGTTTTTACATATTCGTATAGTGTTTCGATATATTCTCAAACGTTAAGCGGACATTTTAGACACATATACGTGTACCTGAATTAATTGTCTGCACAATTTATCAATATTCAGTTGGGAAGAATTCTGTTACTTTTCGCCAAATTGCCACGTTCGGAGTGCTAATCAGAAATCGTCTCGTTGATACGATTCTAAAGAACTCCCAACTTGCAATTTGGCGGAAGGAATAAAACAGGAATAAAACAAATACCCGGGCATTGATCATATTACGCACCTTGACTGGTGCTGTGATGTAAGGGTTACTAGTTAAACAATACATTATATGCCGTAGCCGTTTTTATTGATTAGTGTTAAATATATTGATTGATTGCTTATTGGTGTTTAACGGCCTATCGACAGCCAGAGTTATGTAAGGCCCGGGCCAACGGGAGTGATTATCAAGCATTGAACCTGTCAATAATGAGGGAGGGGGTGGGGGTGGGGGGGGGGGTTCAAACATCATAACTAAATATTTACATACACTATACATTGATTCCTGAAATTCGAAACATCCTGACCTGGTGCCAGGTCCATGCCACAAAATAATATCATTATGATTAGCTATCATAAGCTTATTAATGGAGCATATCAGGATTTAGCTCTCAAGTATCGGGAGACAAAACGGTACATGAGGGCCAAACAATGTAGGTCGACATAGATAAATATAGTTTGCAAGCTTTTGTTTTGTTATTTGGGAAATGGCAAGTATGGGAGGGTGTAGATTGCCATAACAGTACGATAGGCTTTAAAACATTTATTCAAGTTAAATGATCATGTCATGTAAAATTCAATTATGAATGTACATCTACAACATATTACAAGGGTAAAATCAAACGTATGATAGCACATATTTTGGACGTCAATTATGCACGCACATATCGTGAATCAGCGTGTGCAGTCTAAATGGTGATTCCAATAATTACTGAATGGAAAGCACTTGATCAAACTGCGCGAATGCTCAGGTTAATCTGGGGTTATGCAATCCGTGAACCCAATGAGCAGTTTGATACGGTGGTCATATACAGTATTGTGCGCCTATGTAAAGCATATGCGCCCATTGAAGAAACAGGCATATGCTCAAGGCGAATGACATCACATAACAAATATCACACATACATATACTGAGCAAAACTAGAAACGTCCCTCCATGTTTAAGGAAAGATTCATCAAAAACCAAAAGGGTTACTTTTAAAAATCAAAATGGAAAAACAAGTTCATTCATTTCTGTATCAAAGCCAATAAATTGCATTTGGATATCTTGTTAAATATTCGAGAGATAACCGGCCAAGGGCGGTAGGAGTCAAAATCAAAAATCACAAAAACTCAGAAATGTGTTACTTAATGTTTAGAGATGGAATTTCAATAAGTAATGTGGCAAATTCAGTAAATCTCGTTAGTACCGAGTGTGGCCACCATTTGCATGAATGCATGCAATGATCCTACGCCGCATCGACGTGACGTAACGCAATACCAGTGCGTTGGGCAAATTCCTCCATTCCCGTTGTAACGCCCGTGTAAGATCGCGAACATTGTCAATCTGATGGTTAGCTCGTGCTTTGCGGCCCAGCTCATCCCATATGTGCTCAATGGGATTGAGATCCGGGGAGATACCGCGGGCCATGGCATGACGTCGACGTTGTTTTGCTGTAAGTATTGAGTGGTGACACTGGCTACGTGAGGGCGGGCATTGTCGTGCATCAATGTCACACATGGACCATGCTGACGGATAAATGGTAAGGACTGTGCATTTAGCACATCTGCAACATAACGTTGTGCATTGATGTTGCACCCTGTACAACAACCAAAACCTCTGTCTTCCGGTTTTCCCATGATCCCACCCCAGACCATTACGCTCCCTCCCCCAAACCCCCAAAAAACTGTTTCTTTTCAACAATGCAACAATCGGTGAATCTTTCATTTTTACGCCTGTATACCAGTAATCTTCCGTCAGCATGACTAACTGTGAACCGAGATTCATCGGTGAACAAAACTCGGTTCCAGTCAGCCCTTCTCCATTCAGATGACGTCGCGCCCATAACAGTCTGGCAGCACGGTGACGTTGGGTCATTATCTGACCAGTGTACGGGCGGCGTGCCCGGATTGGTTGGGCGTTACGACGTAACCGGTTGCGAATGGTCTGCCCTGAGACACCGTATCGCCTAGCAGTGACTGTGGCTGCCAATCGACGTTGACGTAAGTGCGTCAACGTAATGTAACGATCGGCTCTAGCCGTCGTTACACGAGGCCTACCAGGTCGCTGCCGGTCGTGAACAGCCCCAGTCTGCTGGTACCGGGCTGCAAGACGATCAATCGTCTTCCGACAGCAACCAAACCGAGGCGCGACCGCCCTGGCGGCCATCCCACCCGCAAGGATACCAATTGCCTGATTTCGCTCGTTTTTCGGAAAGCCGTGGCATATCGAAAACAGTGAAAAATTAAAAAAGTTTTTCAATTTTCCGAATAGCCCCTATCGCATGAATGGTACGACATGAACTGAATCACCTTATCGATGACAAGTATAGCGTGCACGTGCAAAAAGTGGAAAACAACGTTCCGGTCACTGGCCGCTATGTAAACCGTGTGTATCGGCTAAACTCTACACGATCGTATTCTGAACATCGCCACGGTTTAAAATACATGTACTTTGAAGATGTGGTACATACATAGACAGAGCTACACCGGCTATAAAACAGGGACGTTTCTAGTTTTGTTGAGTATACATACATGTACACTACATGCTAGAAGCTAGTCATTTTTACTAGACGTCTAACTTTAGATCCATGTACGTATATTGCAACTGATTAGCGAGATGTGTATGCCATAATCGCCGACAGCGCAGACAGATCTGGGGCTACATATTTCGCAAACACAATAAGCCCCAATTTTCGCGTGATGGGATACATTTGTGCTTGCCATGGATTATCGAGTATGTGAAAAGTAGACCCGAATCAGTATGACACTACTGTCAGTTCGACATTTTGTTTTTGCAACACATCATAATCGTCTCCAATATGTATCATATAATACAACACTTATTGACTAGTGAACCATATAATATGGGATTTTGAACTTGCGGACATGTTCACAGAGCATGTGATATTCCGTGAATGACGCCAAATGTTGGCACACATTTCAGAGTACATACGGAATACGTAATTCATGTAGTCTGAACTGTATGTGAGAACTTGTCTGTCTTTATGAAACTATGCATGGTATGGTACAAATCACATGCCGTGTATCATCTGTTTGCATACGAGACGCGCCGCGACATAACTGGTTTTGAAAATTCAGCATAATTTCTGCGATTGACGTCATAATTTGACGCAAATTCCAGACCAAATGCGGAAGGTAATTCCGCATTTCAATTCCGCATTTGCACTGGAATATTCATAAAAAATTATACATTATTTCCAAAAAAAGAAAATTCCAAATAGCCGACGGTACGTTATGTCGCGGCGGCTCATAATACATTAATCAATTTATTTTCAATTCACAGTTTTGCAGTGTGAGCATTCCCATTTCCAGTTCAGTGAAGACCGTTTGTCGTGACTAATCCCGACACAACGCTGGTGGTGCCATTTCCTACATTTCCTATTTATACATGCCACCATGTTGTCAATATAGTCGGGCATATGACATGAGCACCATGTTTTTATCCGGAATATCTTTTGGATACCCACGAAAGCATGCGATCGAACGTTTTTTATTTCTTTGGGGAAGGGAGTCATTTTTCGGTTTTCTATACAATACACCAAATGTTCCCTCATTTTGGAGACGATGAAAGTTGTATTGAAATTAAAATTGTCAGGTTTGTAACAAAATTCTACGGCATTAGCGATAGCATAAAGTCCACAATCATTCGTATTTGGCTGTTGTTGTATTCTTGGGAAATTAACTTTTATTTCCGCATTACCACTCCATACAACTGGCATAATTGGATTTGTACATTTAATTTTAGTGTTTTTAAATGAGTGCCTAAACTGTCGAGGTAGTATAATCCATTATTTGTCTGAATGCTAGTTGTCCAGTGACAATTGCCGTCGAAATGAATTTGACAACTCGGTGGAATGGTTGCATGGAAGCGCTTATCTGTGGACCACGTTTTCGGTTTCTCAAGAAAAAATGGCGTATTGGTGGTATCCTGCAGGCCATTAATGACATGTTTGTACTGTGCCCTTAGCAACTGTGTAACCGCGTCCATATGTTTATCATTCAGCCACTTATTATTAACAATGATATTTTTATCACTCGCATCTAAATCGAATTCCGAAATCCAGTCAATATTACAATCTGCTACATGTGACGATGGTGACGATGTAATATTACCTTGTAGCTTACACATACTCCGCCTTTTACTGGTGTAGTCGATATTTTTTCGCACATTTGTTTTTGTTTCTTTTTCACTAAATTCAACTGTTGCTGGTAGCTCGTTTTCATCGCGCACGGGTCTTTTTTGTGCAGAAATGTTCATGTCGTTATTGGATAATGTATTTATAGACATTATAGTTTCACTCGTGTGCGCTAGAGTATCTTCAGTAATGCTGTTACATTCAATACTAGTACTATCTGTGTGTGCTCCTTCTTTATCAAAACACGACTCTAGTTTCACACGTTTTTTTCGCTCACTATGTGGTGCAAGTAATTTTCGCTTTTTAGTTGTTGATTTGTCCGTATTTGCAATATTGTGACTTGGTGTTGTTGGTAATGGGTCGTCAATAATTTTTTCATAATTTTTGAGTCGGGTGCCGGCACTAATGTTTCATAATCAGACGGTTTTTGTTTTTTTCTGACCTAGTCGCTTCTGGTTGTTGGGCCTATTACGATACCGCAATAAACTTATCAGCTTCCGCTCATTTTTTAACATTGTTTGTTGTAATGCCAATACTTTTTTTCGCAGCTAACACGTGATAACATGTACCAGTTGATGGGCATTGACAGGTTTCTTTTGGAATAAAGTGACCGTATATTTTTCGGCCACGAACACCTTGAACCATAAATGCCGCCATATCGGATACTAGCCTAATTCCGTCGCTCCGTAGGACCGTTTCGGCTAGATCTTCTTGTGACATTGAACAAACATCTACATCACTATTTTCTGTGTTTGTGTTACTTATTTGAACTGTATTTATGTCACTCATACCTACGACACACTCATCGTCAACTGGATGGAGCTGATTTGTCGCAATATTGTCCCTAACGTGTTCGATGATATCGTCAGGCTTCACTATTTGTTTGGAAATTTCATTTGTTCCGGGCTTATAGCAAAATGTTGAAATTGATCTTTCAAAGTGAAATTTCCTATCCCTGCTCGTCCGCGCAATGTTTCACAGTGACTTGAGTTCTGTAGATAAAACATGCTTAAAATCATATTGTCTACTGGTAATTTCTTGTGTTTGTTCACCCAACCTTTTATAATGTTGTTGAACCCCTCTGAAATATTGTTCGTAATTCCCGATTTAGGATTATACAGATGTTCCTGTTCTAATAGCCATCTACCGGAGTAATTTTCAATTTCTGCTTTTATATGGCGGTCAAAATAATCACCGAAAGCTTCACACCAGGGTCCGCTTAATGTTTCTAGTTTCTCATGAAATTCAGCGTTTTGATTCGGAGCGTAATAACGTATCTATATTCTGCATATACAGATCGATATTCGAGGTCGGTGATTTGCGTTGCCTCAGCCATTCTCGGACGTCACGCTTAACGTGATTCCAACAATGGAATACGTTTGCAAATGGTATTATATGCTCAATTGAATTGGTGAGGGCTGCTTCGCGGTCTGCGACAAAGTTTATTTTTTTCTATCCCATATTTGGACATTTTTCGACTAATACCGACAGAAATCGTTCGTGAAATTTTTTGATCTTTTTTTTTCATGAATCATGAAGGCCAGTGGAATTGTTGGCTCATTTTTAAACAGAAAGTGTTTGTATACAAGTGGAGTTAAATAAAAAATTTCCACAGTCGAAGGTCGTATCAATGGACATCAAAATGTTTTTTTGCTATCGTCTATGTCTAACAAGTTGTTAAAGTCTTCAAGTGCTTCCGTTAGACCTATAATTATCATTAGTGAAGGAAACAAATCAACCTGATGAACGAACCCATCAAGCTGAAATGCAATAATCAATGTATTGTAGACTTCATCTTGCGACAAACGCCTGTGTCGTGCCACTGCAGACGCTTGATTTTGCAATTTGTTTGTAATTTTTTGGGTGCGGCGGCCACAGCTTCAATTCCGTCTACAGACGCCTTCAAATCATATATCCTTGCAGGACCTCGCCCTTTTTCCAATTCACACTTTACAGTATCCGTTACTGAGGGGCAGCTTCTGACATGGGGTCTTTCATTACTTTGTTTTGTATTTCCATGGGGAAGACCTGAAAAAAACCGTTTCGTCACCTACATAATGGTATAAAAAATACCTGTCATTTCCCACTAAACATATCTTCGCTTCGTACAAATTTACTGGAAGCATGTGCCTTCGGGTCAACTTCATTTTTTCAACTTTATCCTGTGTTTCGCTCTAATTATATTTGGATTTTTGCTGGGATATTTCTTTACACCGTCATTGAACCACTGATAATCATCACAGCGTCTGTCGTTTTTGTTTGTGAACGAAACAGTGTCTACTATGATAATTTCCCCAGCTTTCGGCTTAATCGGTCGTCTAGTGCACATATTGTGTTGTAGAATTTCTCCATTGATGCAGGAATTTAGGATGTCACGTGCATGATTCAAGTCAATTGTAGTGTGTACATTGTCTTATATACAACATTTTCACTTTTTGAAATATTTGTTGGTGTTACGTCTTTTGGATTTGGTGAATGTTGTTCTGTTCGCGTACTAGTATCCAAATCTGCAGGGGGTGAATTGGTCAGTTTCGATGGCGAAATAATAACTCCGCCCCCACGCTTCCTCCTATGTCGTCTTGATTTCGTTTTTGAACATAGCGAAGTGTCTGTGACGGTAATATCGGGTATATCAAATTATCCGGTAGACATTCTATTGCAGCAATGTATATATTGGTCGGCGGCGTCGGGCGCTGTTCAACTTGTTTCATTGCAATAGATTCGCCAGCTATATTTACAGTCACGTGGTTAGCGTCGTGTCGACATACTGGCTCCACTTTCTTGTAGTTTGATTTTCTTGCAGCAAATCTTGAACTGTTCGGCTTGTTTCTTTGTTTGCGAAAAATAGCACGGCGTGTAATGCAAGTGGGTCTGGAAACAGTTATCGACTCAACAATCGTATTTGTATTTTTAACACAATCACTGTATAGTAAGGGGCCAAAGGGCCGGTTTTGCTGAGTGTCGAAAGAAGATGACAATGTGCGTGATCTGATTCTTTCAATTGAATCCTCTATTTTTTGCGCCACCAGCTTTGCCCCTGCATGGCCCAAATGGAGGCCATCATCGCTTATTAAATGTTCAGATTGGTTGGCGAACTCCTGGGTAAAATCAACACAGTGTGTATCACCATGGTGCGTCAACTTGCCGTTTATTGACTGAGCACGCGAGTTAACCTCCTTTAGGAATGTGTCTGGTAAATTCTGTAAATGGTTCTGAGATCTCGGAAGTAAAGTTGAGATGAGTATCGCGACTCTGAAACGAAACACATACATAATTATTGGTGTGACTGCATGGACTATGGATCTAGTTTCGTATGCACATTCGCACGTTGTGATTAGCATATACTCATTTTGCTTCCAACATTTTGAGAGCTCAGGTTAAGGTGTGTAATTTGACAACTCGTTGGCGGAATAGTTGATGTTGTTTTTTTTGTGTTTTTTTTTACAACAAGCTGTGAGTGACGATTCTAAAGCACTCCCAACCATTTTGCTGAATACATTAGAACATAATCCCAGAACCTTGGTCAAAATACGCACGTTAACCTCAGCTCTGATAATTATACTCCATAATAGTGACTGAATATTGAACAAAGTATGTCCTGGTCGGTACATTTTCTCTGCATGTGCCCATTTATGTCAGTCCTGTTACCTGACATATATATGTATTGGCTGTATGCGAAACGGTTACGGTCCGGGATAATCAGACGGCGGTATATTCGGGGGTGGGGGTGGGGGTCAGAAAATCTGCATATTTTCGGCTTAAGTGAGACTAAACTGAAATATCACAAAACTACAGGTTTATTTAAGATAGACGGATTTCAAACTCCGTTTCGTAAAGACAATATTGACAATGCAGGTGGGGGGTTAATGGTCTATGTTCGTGATGGTGTAATTGTAAAGCGTAGGGATGACTTAGAAATGTTTAATATATCATGTATCTGGCTGGAAATTACTCCCGAAAAAAGCAAGTCATTTTAGTAGGATGTTTATACAGACCCCCGCACTCCAAAGTAGAATGGACTGACAGGTTTGAACAATTAATGGACAATAAAATGAACGTAGGAAAGGAAATAATTTTATTAGGAGATGTAAATAAATAAAAACTTGTTATGCGATACCACTAATAGAGAATGGTCAAATTACATTCACGCGTTGGGCCTTAGCCAGTTAATTAGTGAGGCTACTCGTGTAACAGATATCTCACGCACGTTAATTGATCACATCTACGTAACCCATGAAGAACATATTTCGCAAATTAGTGTTAAAGAATTAAATATCAGTGACCACCGTGCAATTTTCTGTAATCGGAAGCTAAATTACATACCTAGAAAACACGCGCATCATGAAATCAAGTATAGATCATTTAAGCATTTTGATGAAATAGCATTTGTAAATGATTTAAACGCCGTTGAATGGGAAACTGTACATTATTTTAATCATATTGATGACATTCTTGACGCATGGACGACACTGTTTGTTAACGTGGTTAACACTCACGCTCCTTTGCGGATACACAGGATTAAAACTAAAATACAACCTGATTGGCTATCATCCGTAAATTTTAGATTGCATAAAAGATAGAAATAAGTGTAAAATTAACGGTAATTATGAACAATACAAATTATTACGAAATAAAGTATCAGCTTTAATAGAAAAATCTAAAAACGGATTCGTATCAAATCTAATAAAATTGAAGAAGGCAAGGAATTGAAACCCTCGTCACTATCTGGAAATTATTCAAAAGAAAGTTTGGGTTGCATCACCAAAACATTGATGGTAAATCGGAACAGTTTATTAGGTATAAACAGTCTAACTGGTCAGCTATGCACAGAAAAATACACCATATGGCAAGAATTATTTTTAACGAATATTTTTCCACTATAGCATCCTAATCTTAAAGACCCCATTCCAGAATCAAATTTTTGATCATATTAAAAAATTTCGTAAACGAACATAAACACCCGCAAAATAAAATTAATAATTTAATCATTCCTTTTGATTCAATGAAAATTTATTCGTAAAAAGGTATTTAACCATCAATTAGATATAAATCAAAATCTACTGGACCTAAGATTGCATTTTAAAGGGCCCAAAACGATTAGTTAAAATTATCTGCCTACCCCGCTAATCTCGAAAAGTATTACAAGATTAGTAAATGTGAGTTTTCACTAGTTTCGAACGAATTCTTCCCCCAGTTGCATGGAAACAAGGCAAAATAATACATCCTCTGTAAAAAAGAAAAAGGCGGGGGCAAAAGACGAAGATGAAGAATAAATTATCGACCGATATCAATGTTTTGCCGACCGCTTTCAAAATGAATTTTAAACAAAATGGTTCAGAAACATTTTATGGAATATTTAACATCGATTTAAAACCTAATTGCAAATCAAACCCAGAGTGGATTTTTCGTAAACAGGTTAACCTCGACAGAACTCAGCGTTAAATTGTTCTTCTTTGAAAACTTTCTACAAGCAATAAATCGGGTAAAATTATTAGGGTGTATTATTTTTAGATCAGACTTTCGTAAAATGCCATTCAATTCATTGTTTGATCACAAAAATTTCCTCCTGGATAAACTTAGACTATACAAGATGCAGTAACGTAAGCCTGGGTTGGTTCAAATCCAAACCTACCGAAACAAAGGCAACAACTTGTTGGTTTCTGTAAATTGGAAGAAACATCTGAATCTCTAACCTATCAACTGTGGGAGTACCCCAGGGTTCAATTCTTGGACCGACACTTTTTGGGGGGGGGGGGGGCTTTTGGGCTTGTTTATAAAATTGATGTTTGCCACTTATTTTCTCCGTCAACACGTTAACAGGAACCGATCTGTAAGTGCAGATTGATACAACAATAATTTAATGACATGCAATCAACTAACTAGTAGGGGACTTAAAACAACCGTTTTACCAACTAAGCACCTTGACAAGTTGTTTTTAGAAAATAATGGTGTGGAGGCTAACCTGGCCATGAATGCTTAATAAAGGAAAAACCAAAATCATGTTAATAACAAGTTTCACAAATAAAAACGCAACATGTTTGCGAGACAAAACAAATGATTGAACTCAAATATTAACAAATGTAAGCCTCGAAATCACACAACTACCGGGAATAAATTAAAAGGTTTTATAACATGTAGATGAAAAATCTCCAGTGGAATGAACCAATTTTAAACGGTATCTCAAAAAAAGATTTCATCATATCTCCCTGGCTATTATAATCAAATCAGAACCTTATTATTTATCTACAGAGGCATCGAATATAAAAATTCTTATAAGGCCTTATATTCAGCCAACAATATCACATATTTGCAATATAGATAATGGGGAAAATCCGTCAAAATCGAAAGATGGTACATAATAAAACCAAACTAACAAACAACGGCAGAGCATGTAAAAAAATCATTACTGGGAAACGAATATATTTTGAATTTGCATAAAACTCATTAGAAATTACTCAACATTTGACCTATTTTGACGAAAGCGTCAATTTCTCCGAAAAAGCGCAAAACTAATGTACAAAATAACTAATAAAATGGCCCCCCCTATTTTTAAGATGTCAATTAATTTGAAATGCCGCACTAAAATCACTTACAAAATAACGAAGTATGGTAATTAAGGTCCTGAAACAGATATGAAAATTTTAGCGAAGTTACCCAAACCTAACAAAAGTAATCTCCTATTTAAAAACAGCTTTTCCAATACTCAGGCGCGCTAATAAATACCTGGGAATAGTAAATTCCAATTGAACATAAGACGTTCCCCACGTCGTTTAAATTACATTTTTACCCGTAAATTGTCTTAACTGGATGAAGGGTCGATAGCGGCTGGAATAATTTAGCGGTATTATCAAATTAATACTAAACTTATTTAATTGTGCCCCCCCACCCCCCACGACCACTAATCACGAAATTACGATGGTAATGGTATAACAGTATTACCAATGAACCGCGAATTGATTCTTTTGGCCATGATACAATTGGTCCTTGTGGAGCTTAAGGCGACCGTGTAAACCGCCCTATCATCCAGGCGCACGAGAACGAATTTATTACGTCCTTATAGTCAAAGAAAAACTGAAACTAATCACTGAGGGAATAAACGTGATTAAAAAACCCCATGTTCAATGTTTCCTGGCGTCGATGCGCATTAATGATATAGAGACTGTCCGGGACACATGTATCCAACGTTTCGATTATGGCTCATCAATATTATTTTCTTTCATGTTTAAATTCACGTATGCAATACAACATGTTTAATTTCATTTTCAATATGTATTGTATAATTTATGTATGTACAATGTATATTGCACTTCTTATAAGATGGGCCTCGTGGGAGAAGATTGGTTCCGACCAACCGAGGTCACCCTCTATAAATAAAGAATAATCTATATCTAATCTAAATCTAATCCTTCAGCTGCCGTAAGATTCCGTTGTCAAAAATTCAACTTAATTTAATTCGTAAATTATAACCAAAAATCATTTACTTGGTAATTATTGAACATCGATCTCAAATTTGAATCCATAAACAGTTTAGGTTCAGCCGGATGTCATTACATGGAACCGTCTTAAATCATCATGTTAGTTTTTGGTTCCGGCGAAGGTCGGGGATCCCACCCACCACACTCAAAGTGAATGTTTGTTTACCACTTCCCAGTTGAAACCGTCTCCGTCCCGTCTCGTCCCGAGACGGTTCAACCAGTAGTGGTAAACAAACCATAACATTTTGGTGGAGAAAATGAGAAAGAAATGCAGAAATAATTTACAAGAGAATGTCTGCATCGGCTGATATAATTAGTACAAAACAAAACGAGTTCATTCCCTTCCCGAACACGAACAACAAAAAAACCGAAAATGCCATGCTGAAATCAACAGTATGAGAAGATGCACAGCTCATG
>CM055277.1:28295455-28341672 GCA_029237695.1 Conchocele bisecta
TATTCAATATGTTTTATTCGCCAATAACGTATTTAAGTGCATTAGACTGGGACTATTGTGTGTATTTTGAAGAAATAATGTCTGTAGAAATTATCTAACTTTATATAGCTGAATTGTTTATTATCGTGTTTTCAGAATGGCCGACAAATTACACAAGTGTTTCATACTTCGGTAGCGACATCACATAAAGTAAATCAGTTTATTTTGTTTTCCTACTTAACTATTACCCTTTGATTTACAGAGCATTACATATATATCATAGATGCACCACGAACTGTTTTCAGATTCATAAAGTGTATACAGTAAGTTTGCATAAATACATTCAAAATGGCCGCCAAGTATAATGTTGCTCCATAGTTTCAGTCTTCAATATAAAAACATTGTCAAAGCATGTTATTAAAATGTATTAGAGTACATTAAGCTGCCAGTAATTTAACAGTGGTGTCCCACTTTCCACTAAAGTGGTGTCTCACTAAAGTGGTGTCTCACTTTCCACTACAGTGGTGTCTCACTTTCCACTACAGTGGTGTCTCACTTTCCACTACAGTGGTGTTCTACTTTCCATTACAGTGGTGTGCCACTTTCCACTACAGTGGTGTCCCACTTTCCACTAAAGTGGTGTCTCACTTTCCACTACAGTGGTGTCCTACTTTCCACTAAAGTGGTGTCTCACTTTCCACTGCAGTGGTGTCCTACTTTCCATTACAGTGGTGTCCCACTTGCCACTACAGTGGTGTCTCACTTTCCACTGCAGTGGTGTCCTACTTTCCATTACAGTGGTGTCCCACTTTCCACTACAGTGGTGTCCTACTTTCCACTAAAGTGGTGTCCTACTTTCCACTAAAGAGGTGTCCCACTTTCCACTACAGTGGTGTCCTACTTTCCACTGCAGTGGTGTCACACTTTCCACGAAAGTGGTATCTCACTTCCACTAATAAAATAGCCGCTAACCAATACGAACAAGAGTGTCGAAGGTGACAATGTACACCCATCGAGGCACAGCCTGTACACTAGGATGGATAACTCTATGGGACAATGGCGTCAAACGTTGACAAATTTCGGAGTACATGCGGCATGTACTCTGAAAATGCAGTCAGCTTTTGACTTTATTTATGAAAAATATTGTACATTTTGTAAACGTATTTAATGAAATTACGCAAATGTCCGAAGGTACAAAATCGTATGGCGTGTCTCATATGTGGCTGTGACTGGAGAAATGGGGCTTATGTGGTTGTGACTGTAAAACAAATGTGGCTTATGTGGCTGTGACTGAAGAAATGGGGGTTATGGCTTTTGCGAAAGGTCTACCTTCTGATCGTCGTGTGTAGGGGCTATATCGCCGTTTGTTAGGAGCATGGCAGATTGTTTCCTGACTGAACAATGCAGACCCTCGTCAGACTGCGCCGGTGCGCAGGTTGATCTGGGACTACACTGCTCACAAATGCAAATGGTGTGCGTGTACATATTAATATTTTCTGTTTCCAGGGTGTCCGGTTTAAGGAGGTTCCACTGTTTGCTAATTGACGTTTGACTGAGTAATACTAAACGTGAGTTGTTTCAAATTCCTCCGCGTCCTTCCACATTTTCCCAATCACCGAGAGGCCATTTCGCCTTGCGTCCTGAAAGTGAGGCTGAAGCCTCGTTTCCACACGGTGTATCCAGGCCTTGACATTGGCGTTAGTTTCGTACGTTTCCTGCTTGTTTACTGCCTCTAGATGTATCAGTTCGTTTACACCTGGATAAATAAAGAAACAGGAACATATTAATGGTATGCTATATCTCTACTTGTATATTGTTTTCGTCACTGGTGTCCATCCGTACGTTCGTATGTCCGTCTCGTTTTATTGTAATACGTTAAACGTTTAAACCGTAAACGATAGGGAATTTATATTTGGTATGTAGCTTCCTTATGGTGTACAGTTGCGCAAAGAGAAGCTCGATTCTTGATTTGACCCCCAGGCCATGGAATATCCCCCCTTTTAGACTTAGAATTTCTCAATTTTGACTTGTAAGAATAATTTTTTATTCGAGCGCTTGCGAATAATTATACAACCAACATTCAATTTGAGGTCGTTCAGAAAGTATGTAAATGAGCTAATGTCGGTCGCAGCACATATGTTGCGGGTTGAACTTTTTAAATACACGGGTATTACGCCATAAAAATTAGTTCTAACAACTTAGCTTGATCGCCTTTTCAGTGCGATAAATGTTTTGTTTGCTTTTTTTGTTCTAACTTTATGTTATTGCCACTATTTCCGTATTCTACCGGTGCGACGATTAACCGCCATCCTCGATTATTCGTGATTCGTAACTCCAGTTTTCGGTGCACGAATACAATCTTGCGGCTTTCCCCTCTAGATTAATTATTAGTCTATGTGTCATCCATAAACACATACAGCGAAGAATTTCCGGCCGTTCAGTCCTTTGATTTAAACAGTAATAGCTGGAGACTTGATATTCGGTATTTATATTCTTTATGGTGTGCAGGTGCGCCCCCTGGGTCATGGATTGTCTCCCCCTTGTGGAAAAAAGCAAAGTTGCTATCTAGTCCTAATCAACCTTATAGAACCCCCTTGTTCTGAGTGCATACCACTAATTACATTTCGTTACACTGCATTACATATTAAGAGTTATGACGGAGTAGTCTTTCCAAATGTGCGTTTGAAGCGTTATTTGTTTAACCCTTTCACCCCTAAGTAACTGGAATTAATTTTGATATGTTAATTTTGCAACCAATCCAACCGTCACAAAATGGTTTTCAGACTAGTCCATTTACGAATAGGGGGTGTTGTTGTTCTCAAAGCTATGAAAATTACTTTCAAACAGTGCAGATCCTGATGAGACGGCTCGTTACGAGCCGGCTCATCTGGATCTGCACTGTTTGCATAAACCGATATAGCGGGCTTTCGGGTTCAAAGGGTTAAGTTCTGCTTCATGGAGAGTGACCTGAAACTTGCTAATACACACGTTAATAGGTAAGTCTATTGTAATATTTTTGTGTCATATTGTAGAATTGTCTCTCAATATTTGGCTATATAAACAATGCAAACACAAATGTCTTTTCGATACTAATAAATTTAGCAAAATTTAAGAATGAGCTTTCTTTTCATTTCTTGAATTTGGTCCAAAATGGATTTTATTGCGAAAAGATCAATTTCCCCATGTTAAATCCCCATAGACATCTTTACTCTGTGAATATGTATTTGGGGATTTAACATTAGATTGTTTTTCTAATTTCAGAAATAGTGGACCGATTTTCAAAAGGTAACGTTTGTTTTCTAAGTTAGATGATTTCCAAGTTATCTAGCCAGGTTTCAGCGTCAATTTCCTTCTTTTCATTCTCGTATTTCGATTCCTCCTCCTCCTCCTCTTCTTCCCCATGTTAAAGTCTCATGGAGAATTTTTTTTTCGTAATAAAATAAATATTTGACAAAATACGAATTAAAAAGAAGGATCATTTTTAAAATTTGATAAAATTTAATATTATCGAAAAATATATTGTGTTCGCATTGTTTATATAGCCGTAAGGCTTCGTGGCAGGTTTCGTGAAACAGACAGTAGAAACACGCATACATAATATGGAGGTTGCATAGGGTTAACTACAGAAGCCCATTAGGCCACTTCACTTTTTTTTATCTTTTCTTGAATTTTCGAGATCTTTTCTTGAATTTTCAAATTCTGATTCTTTCTTGAATTTTCGAGATCTTTTCTTGAATTTTCAAGATGTTTTCTTGAATTTTCAAGTTCTTTTCTTGATGTTTTCTTGAATTGTCAAGTTCTTTTCTTGAATTTTCAAGATCTTTTCTTGAAAATTCAAGAAACGATAAGATGTTTTCTTTATCTTTTCTTGAAAATTCAAGAAAAGATCTTGAAAATTCAAGAAAAGAACTTAAAAATTCAAGAAAACATCTTGAATAAATTGAAATTAAAAAAAAGCTTAGTGGCCCTAATGGGCTTCCGTAGTTAATTATGATTATATAGCAGTTGCTTTTTCCGATAATCGCTATAACCACGCCATATGTCACCGGATATTAGAAACACGGATATTCTAACTTGTAAACTTTAATAATATGGCTAAAATAATTAATTGGTTGCATGGCGTCTTTTGTGATATCGGTTATTTTTGCACACTTTATCAGGGTATGAGATCACGTGGTCTATTGTTTACACGGGATTAATGGCGGCACCCATGAGGTCTCAGGTAAATCTTATTTTTAATCAATACGACTGTGGTTTGTTCCTTTTAATGATGATCATGTTCCAGCTGTTAACTCTACGAATCCGCCAATACCAAATTTAGCAGCATTATTTGTGCAGCTAGTCTGAACATTATGCAGAGAAATTGAATGGGACGGAATCGAGTGTTGTTTAAACCTGGTCCGATTAAAATTTCTCTGCATAATGTAATCTAGTAAACTTCAATAGTTTGGCTAATAATTCCATACCTAATCATCGCTGTCCTGGTTTTCCTATGTATGATTAGCCACATTATATCGATCATATGTTCTACCTCGCATTGTCAGTTCTTTGTCAAACGCCAGAAGAGGTGAAACAGGCTGATGGTTTGAACACACAAATATGGCCGAGTAGGCCACTCCGTGTGCTGTATAGGATATACATGTAGTAACGAAGCAGTGTTCACATTATCCCGAAACTTCTGTCTGTAACGCACATTGTAATTCGCCCTGCGTTACAGACAGAAACCTCGGGTCATGTTCACATGTATGTTGTACATATATTCCACATATTTATGAAGCAATTATCTTTGGGTGAGCAGGTATAGAGTGGGTCCTTAATTAGCTGCAAAGGGTCTTGTGAGATATCAAGGTTATTTTTGCCACATATTGTTTTCACCACACTGCCACAGTGACTGTGTGGTATGAACGACATATGCCTCTTTAAATCATACCCGATATTACTCCCATATTATATATCTACAAGGTTGGACATTCGCCATCTTTTCAATCAATGGAAGTGGATTAATTACCTTGGACCCAGCTCGCCAATTCAGTAATTGTAACGCACGCGAAGGCCGGGACCAGCAGGATCCCGGCCTTCTTGCGCGTTACAATTACTGAATTAGCGAGCCGGGCCCAAGGTACACTAGTACCACTTCCGTTGATTGAAAAGATGGCGTGTGTCCTACCTTGTAGATATATCATATCAGAGTAAACAATGGGTATGAAGTAAAGAGCGTTTTGTCTCCCACACCACAAAGTGCCTGTGCACACTGCATGTACATGCATATGTAATTTGATACAAAAAATATGAATATTCGTGTGTCTAGTATCCGGTTTGATAGGATGTACCTATTATGTCGGCAGCGGATATCTCGTCGCCGGCGAGAAACGGTCTGTCCTTCAGGAAGTAGTCGGAAATATGATTGATGGCTCGGGTCACTTCCTGTCCGAGTTCGCTGACCTTAGCCGGGTCCGCTGGTACCTTGGTGAACGGTCCGAACGATATTCGTGTTCGGAACTGAAATTACATTCAAGATAAGGCCATAGCAAGCACATTCTCTGTTAAAATCTCCACTGAATAATAGCCAACGGTAGTCGGTAAGTAGATGTGTAAGTCAGTTACTGCCGTAATCGAGGTGTACATGTGTTTAAACAACCTACATGTGCCCATGAAACACCTCGCCGCTTCGCGGCTCGGTGTTCCATGGGCACATGTAGGTTGTTCAAACACATGAACACCTCGATTAGGGCAGTAACTATTACTTACATTCAAGATAAGGCCATAGCAAGCACTTTCTCTGTTAAGCGTCCGCGTGCTGGTAGGTTTTGAAAGTGGTTCTGTGAAAAAACAAACACACTGTGTATGCTACTTTACTCTATTTACTGGCGAAGTAATATGAAAACTGGTGGATTTGTTCATATTTAATGACTTACATGTTGGTAGTAAATAATTTGCTAGGTAACAATATAAAATCATCGTACGAGCATTTTTTATAGTACGAAGTTTAGTGAAACGGACCGCAGATAAATTTGGTGACAATGGTAAATGCAACAAATAAAGGCAGAAATGCTTGTACATTACCAGCGTTAGAAACAACTCTACTTCCGGTTTGCGGAGACATAGGTGTTGCCAGTTAAGGAACTCGTCAACTCGCGCCTGAGCCTGGATGTCGGTCCGTGGGTACCAGTGGTCGGCCATCTTGTATTTCGTCGCTATGTACCGCATGATGGCCACGCTGCAATGGAAATGCATGGAGCTCATTACACATATACTCATGGGTACCAGTGTTCGGCCATCTTGTATTTCGTCGCTATGTACCGCACGATGGCCACGCTGCAATGGAAATGCATGGAGCTCATTACACATATACTCGTGGGTACCAGTGTTCGGCCATCTTGTATTTCGTCGCTATGTACCGCATGATGGCCACGCTGCAATGGAAATGCATGGAGCTCATTACACATATACTCGTGGGTACCAGTGTTCAGCCATCTTGTATTTCGTCGCTATGTACCGCATGATGGCCACGCTGCAATGGAAATGCATGGAGCTCATTATACATATACTCGTGGGTACCAATGTTCGGCCATCTTGTATTTCGTCGCTATGTTACCGCATGATGGCCACGCTGCAATGGAAATGCATGGAGCTCATTACACATATACTCGTGGGTACCAGTGTTCGGCCATCTTGTATTTCGTCGCTATGTACCGCATGATGGCCACGCTGTTATGGAAATGCATGGAGCTCATTACACATATACTCGTGGATACCAGTGTTCGGCCATTTTGTATTTCGTCGCTATATATCGCATGATGGCCACGCTGCAATGTACATGAATGGGGCTCATTACACATATACTCGTGGGTACCAGTGTTCGGCCATCTTGTATTTCGTCGCTATGTACCGCATGATGGCCACGCTGCAATGTAAATGCATGGGGCTCATTGCACATATACTCGTGGGTACCAGGGTTCGGCCATCTTGTATTTTGTCGCTATGTACCGCATGATGGTCACGCTACAATGGAAATGCATGGAGCTCATTATACATATACTCGTGGGTACCAGTGTTCGCCCATCTTGTATTTCGTCGCTATGTACCGCATGATGGCCACGCTGCAATAGAAATGCATGGAGCTCATTACACACATACTCGTGGGTACCAGTGTTCGCCCATCTTGTATTTCGTCGTCATGTACGCATGATGGCCACGCTGCAATGTAAATGCATGGGGCTCATTACACATATACTCGTGGGTACCAGTGTTCGGCCATCTTGTATTTTGTCGCTATGTACCGCATGATGGCCACGCTGCAATGGAAATGCATGGAGCTCATTACACATATACTCGTGGGTACCAGTGTTCGGCCATCTTGTATTTCGTCGCTACATACATTAGTAACGCGTTACTTCTCGCAATTAACGCGTTACTTCTCTAACGCGTTAGAAACGGCACTTATGACATGAATCGCCACTCATACATGCATTACGTAGGTGCTGGCTTGGCCCTGAAATTAGCATTGTCTACAGCCATGGTCAAACAGCACGCGCTGTACGTTTGAACATGGCTGTGAGCGGTGTCAAACAACGGCAGTCATGTAACAATGTGTTATTTACATACTCCTCGTGTTACCATGTACAATGGACTGAGTGCAATAAAGCTATTTGCATTGTATTGTATTGTAACTTGCGGATGCTTTATTTACCTTTCGGCCAATACAAATCCATCGTCGACAATAATTGGAACTTTGTGGTATGGGTTCTTCTTTAGGAATTCCTCGCTTCGATGTTCGCCTGAATAAATACATAACAGGCTCAAGTATTTAACAATTATGTGGTGGCATATTTATGCCATCTATTTAACGATATAATTATGGAAAAACACCATCGGCTGTTGTGTTTACTGTAGTGGGAGTTTACGTTATGAATTTAAGGATTGTGTAAATACCATGATATATATAACCGCCTGTGAGTGTGTCATCGTTTCTGTTGGCAATATCAACTCGCAATCTAGCCAATCAAGCTGCTTAATTTCAAGTACAATAGTCAAGTATTTTTAAATAGAAATAAACTAAACAATTGGCAAGATTAGCGCAGGCGGTGCGGTAGCTAAGTCGAACTGTCGCCAAAACACGTGATATTGCACACTAAAGACGTCGATTCTATTTCACCTTACATGTATCTCGTCTTGATCTCGTCTACTCACCTGCTATGCGAGTTAATATGGCTTTACCTATGGGCAACATGTACTCTAACCTAGGCTGTGCATCAGATTGAAAAGTTTACACATCAAAATTTGTTTTGTGATTGATGGGATAAATGCTCAGATGTCTCGTCTTTTGTATAGTTTGCAGGCATAATATTTATAGCTTGCCGTTGTCATATCTGTCTATTATATATTGCACCAGATTTTATTTGGTTAACTGTCATATTATTTGCTGTATGTGTCAAACGCACGAAGTGTTGAAACTGTACGATGGCTTGTACATACAAATATGACGGAGATGGCAACTCAATGCTCCATATAGTATACAGTAACAAGACAATATTCACATATGTTATATTCACATATCACATCACTGCAATTATCATTGAAGTCAAGTGTATCTATATATGACCTAATACATTAAGTCGTCTTATGGTCTATATTCGACCGAAAATATGCATAAATAATAATCGATACATTGATGAGGCGGCTTGTTACTAGCATCTGTATCTACAGTGTTGACCTTATGGCCTGTCGGGTTGAACGGATTAACATGACAGCTGTTAAAATATAAAAATGCGTATTATATGCGTACTTTCGTTTCCCATTGAAACACAAGGGAACGCAAGACGTCAATATTTTTTCCATATTGACGTCTCGTGAGTTCATATTGGTCAGTGCCGGAACTACGTTTCAAATCGCATAATAGTTCCTTCTAAATCACCACTAATTTGTTTATTTTATTTATATTTTGTATATTTTTGAGACGCATATAAAGTGCGAGTGATGTACGTATATAATAAAAAGGTTATTTGATTTGTATATGGATATATGCCACGAGTTCCGCCGCGCACCGATATTGCGCTGCGGAACTCGTGCATATATCCACATACAAATAAAACAACCTATACATACAATTTACCTTTGGTAAGATCGAGAACTTTGGCTTCAAACTTAACTCCCGCGGATTTAAGAAACAAATATACCGACCTGCATGGCTGTGACTTCAGGTCGTAATAAAATTCTAAAACCATGATGTTTAATACACGACAGATTCGAATATAACTGGTTCGTCAAATCAGATATTGAAACAGAACACCTGTACAAATATGCAAACGACTAAACTGAACGTTCGGATATTCAAATAGCCGGTGAAACTAACGCTAATGATAAACGAGCAACGAGTGTTTGCACTTCACACAAACACTACCCAGGGTGTCAGATAAGACCTAGTTTTCACGAACCACTCATCCTGGAGATAACACCGGGGATGTTTGTCCATAGTTCATCAAACGCAGTGAAATTTGACATACTTCGGAATTGTGAACGCTCTGCCAGACGATTCTAAGAATTTCGATATGAACTTTGTGAGTGACTAAAAATGCAAATTCTAAAATTAATATCATAATGCGTTCATTATCTGTAGCTTTGTTCACTAATAACATCCACTGTGTTACTAAGTCTCGTAATCAAGTATGATGACGTATTTATCAAGACATGTCATTGTCACTTTGCAAATTTATAGAACATAGTATCTGTGGTATGTGTATTGCATCACCAGAGGCGGATTCAGGTGGGGGGCCGGGGTGTGCCCCCCCCCCCGACTTCAGAAATCCCGATTTTTTTACGAAATATGGAGCAAGTGCTATGAAAAAAATGCAGTAGAATGCAGGAAATGGCTTCCTCAATTCAAAAAATGTTATTTGATTTGTATGTGGATATATGCACGAGTTCCGCAGCGTGCGATATTGTTGTGCTGTAGAACCCCTCCCTTATTGTTACCCTCGGTAAGTTCGTCCATTCAGTTCTTCAGTTGCCGACCAAAACAGATGACGAAATATTGTATCGGATGTTTGGAGTTCTATATCGAGCACATTCACATGCCGATATCACCATTCTAGTAGTCAATGCAACATGATTTTTATGACGGGTAACAATAGGGGAGGGTAACAATAGGTTTTTTTTAGGGAAGCATGAATTGACCATCAAGATGAGGAAATGTTGATATAATTTATCGTAACATAAATATCATAATTGGGCACATTATGTCGACTTGTTGAGAAGTTGTGTTAATATTTATCACGACTTGTCGACATAAATATGTCAACATGTCGACATGTTGAGATAATTATCGCAACAAGTCGCCGTAATTTATCTCAACATGTCGACATAGTTTCACGTTATGTCAACATGTCGTGATATTTATGTCGACATGTTACGATAAATTATATCATCTCCTCATCTCGATATCCAATTCAAGCTTCCATAGTTTTTACAAATGCTACAGTCCTCCCTTATTGTTAACCTCCCCTATTGTTACCCGTCATAAAAATCATGTTTTATAGACGATATTCGTTCCCACAAATGACAATTCGTTCCCACGAATTAACAATTCGTTCCCGTGGGAACGAATTGTTATTTCGTGGGAACAAATTGTTATATTGAGGGAACGAATTGTTAATTCGTGGGCACGAATTGCTATATTGAGGGAACGAATTGTTATTTCGTGGGAACGAATTAATTAAAAAAAAGAATTATACGTCCCCTGCGGGGCTCCGTACAGATCAGCTTGTGGATCCGCATAGTTCGAGCAGGGTGTTCAGTGATCACCATCTATTTGGCGAAGGATGTTTCCAACACATACTATTTACATATACAGTGGAACAACCTCTCTAAACCGGACACCAATAATTCACCTGTGATCTTATTTTTGATAAGTTTCTTCTGTCATTTATCTCGGGGGATAATGTCTGTTTGTGATCGTGTAGCACACAGCTATGGCTCAGAATAATCAAATGCCTGATTTATAGTGAAACCTCTCAAAGCCGGACACTCTGGGGACCACACAGGGTGTCCGGTTTATAGAGGTTTCTCTGTATCTGCCTTTTACGTGCTAGATATTACATGAAGTTTAAAAACAATTACCTTGTTAAGATACCCATTTTTTATTACCGAAAATTACAAATATTTGTGTTTGTTTTTTGGGGTTTAATGGCCTATCAACAGCTAAGGTCATTTAAGGCCGGGTCAATGGGTTTAGTACTAAATTCAATATTTTACCCGTACAAGTACATGTACATTGTTCAAGTACATGTACATGTACAAATGGGGGGAAAATCCCAAAATCAGAACTGAATATTTACAATAAAAAATCTATATATTCAGCCCTGAAATCAGAATAATCCTGATCTGATGCCAAGTCATCGCCACACCAGAATCACTTGGCCCCCTCCCAAAAGCCGTAGGATCAGTAATAATCTTACTACTTTTATAATGGGCAATAGCCCAGTTCAACTCCCAGGTAACAAAAGAGCCAAAGATAAAAACGTACCTGAGGGTCAAACCAGGCAAATCGTGATCCCTATTACGAGGAACCCCTACCGTTAATTTACGCCGACACATTCGCCCGACCAACCACCCACATTTTATTTTGTTGTTCGCATCAGCAGTATACATTGTGACCACCGTTTGAACCGTCATATGAGTGGTCACAGCATATACTTTCGTTGAGAAACAAGAAAAATAGAAAGGAATATATTTAAAAGTGTGCATATTCATAAAAATGTATCCTGGAGGCGATGGGGTGTACGTGTTCACTCAGTATGAACAAAATGTTCTTTATAGGAATAAAATAATTGTGTCACTATTCCACCAGTTCTAAAAATTACGAGTGCCAGCTTACAGATACCAGATGGCCGCGGCCCGCATGTCGAGCCCGCCGATGCATTTGACATTGACCTTGGGCACAGGGGCCGCATGAGTGGGACACAGCATGAATATATGGATGATGACTAATAAGCATATGATGTTTGAAGTAAATGTGACTTAGTACTGCAGAGATATAAGGTATTTAAAAACTTTAATGCATATTTCGGACGGACACACGGACGGACGCACGGACGGACGCACGGACACCATGACGTCATTGTGATCACTATGTCTCGCTTTCCACAAGCGAGCTCGACAAAAATCATTTAGTAATATTTATTTTACTGATAGTGACTCGCGGTGGTATCAGGCTATTTTCATATGAAAAGAGGCATGATATTTTAATTATGTATACTGATTAAATGCGTCACCTGAAAAAATAATAGTTTCGACTGATTGTAAAGTATGATCATGGCACATCAAACAATAAATACAGAGAATAAATAGTAATTGTCCGTTAACATTTTAAGGAAACACTGTTATCGCCCCTGATATCAGTGTGGAAATTTACGTTTGATATATAATGTATAATAATGCCATTCAATACGTAGGGTAATTGTGAATGAATGTTTATTCTGCCAGAAAATGTCTCAGATGATGTCTCTGATATACAGAACATTGTTTGCCTACTGAGTGGGCATGTACCTTTAAATTAAATATTCAGCTATATAGACAACAATTAACAAGTCAAATTGTTTCATGCCGCATAACCTTAAAATAATTTAGATCAAAGCAAACTTTGTAATTTAAATTAGTTCAATCCTGCGTGTTGCTAGGCAACGTTTTCTGTATATAGTATGGCATAACCAACATTCCAAATGTTGCTGTATAGATACATGTATACTTAAATGTGGCTGTGACTGAAGAAATAGGGCTTATGACATTTACGACCAGTGCAGTTCCAGATCAGCCTGTGCATCCGCACAGTCTGATCAGGATCTGCACTGATCGCCATTCAGCGAGTGAAATACCTGGCCTGTTCCTAACAAACGGTATAGGTCCTTACCATGCCACAGGACCGTGCTAGATGATCAGTTGCTAGACTGGTCATACATCATATAAGTCCCATTTCTCCAGTCACAGCCACCAACTAGGTCAAACATAGATGGGGTTTTGCTCTCTTCTCATATATTCAATTGTTTGTTTCGCTTTATGGCCTGTAGTCGAGCTATATCAAGCAAACGCACTATTTTATTTGACAAATTGCAAGATTTGTGTTTTTGTCTGCTATATATAGAGGATCTTACATGAGTGATGATTTAATATGATATTTATTAAACGAGTTTACTGATTTCATAAGAAACGCCTTATGAAATCAGTCAACGAGTTTAATAAATACAATATTAAATCATTACTCATGTAATATCCTCTATTTGTCATACCGCAGATAAGTTTCTCGGCTTTTGATTGGCTAGCTTGCCTGGTCATATATATTATATGACCTGCCAAGACCGTCGGACATACAGGAATTGCGATTACCCTCCGGCGCCTCGCGTCCAATGAAGAACATTTTGCAAGCGTCTACCGATTGCGAATTGTATTCCTCACTAAACACAATAAAACCCCGAATTTATCAATACAAGTAACAAATTGTACACTCAAAACCAGTCTATATTGCTTATTTGTCCATAAATATTCTTCGCTCATCAAAATATGAGCGAAAAATTAGCCAAAATAACGAAAATTGCTTTTCAAATCTAAACGCGCTTGCCTTCGTGACACGGCTATATTTAGGTCACAAACTATGGGTTCCACGCACGAAACCGCGGCGTAGCAATGACAGCGAATGTTTGGGAACCATAAAACTGTCATAAAGTCGTTTTCGATGAATTTCTTACTCCATATTTAGTTTGTTTTCGCTTAATAAAAAAACAAAATGTTCATTTACGCCTTTATATTAAGACTGACGGTAGAAAATCGAATCTCGGATTATTTTTCTTCCTGAAAAAACGCAAAGATCAAAATAAGAGATATGTTTATACGGCCAAATACAGGATCTGCGGTATGACAAATACGATATTGTGATTCTACACAGGCTATATGGTGTAATATTGCCCGTCTGAAGGTATGTTCACCCTCGGCTATCGCCTTAGGTGAACATACCTCCAGACGGGCAATATTACACCATATAGCCTGTGTAGAATCACAATAACTTATAATGTAGCAAACACAAACACAAATCTTGAAATTTGATCAAATAAAATAGTACAGCGTCATACATTGGAGCTGTACTGGTCACGAAACCTGTTTTCTGTAACGAGCTAATTTGCATATTTATTACACTAGTGTAATATGAGTTTTATTCACTCTGTGTTAATGCATTGCGAGCGCGCATTTTATGCAATCATATTTGTTATTTCCCTCAAATCAAGTTAGCAAGCAAGCATATGACGCATTGGCACGAACATCTTTGTAGTAGTAAGCCTCCCCTCCCCACACTTTTTGTTTTCTTTTCTTTTCTTTTTTACTGGACTTTACCCGCGCAATCGGGTTTTTAGGCCCATGCACCGTGTCTCAGATGATGTCTCAGATATACAAAAGAGGGAGTTTCACTTCACGCACAGTGATTGGCATATATCGACCAATCGCACCATTTTATGTAATGAAATCTGCAAAATGATGCTTTATATTCAAGTACGTACGATCGGAAACTGTGACAAACAGATGAGATAATTTATTAGTTCGGCATAATTTTCGCAATACGTGTACCGGTAAGGAAAAATGTGATTTTTGTTTTCTTTTTTTGTGAAATAATCATGCTATAAAACACATTTATAAAAAAAGGTTTCCATTATAGGCCCTAGTTCAATTAATTTAAATAAAATAAATTAGTCACCATCGATTGGTAAAACAACTATAGTTAAAGCAACTATAGTTATTTTTCAGTATTATGAACATGTTGTTTACCAATCCCCAATTGGTTACAGGCGATATATCGGTACAATTTGGTTGAAAACTACGATACAAATCTACGATTAAACTACAGTGAAACCTCTCTAAACCGCACACCCTGGGAGGTCCCCAGGGTGTTCGGCTTGGAGAGGTTTCACTGTAAATCAGACAATTGATCATTCCGAGACATATTCATGTGCTATGTGATCATGAACAGACATTATCGCCTGAGATAAATGACCAAGAAACTCATCAAAAATAACATCTCCGGTGTTTTCTCGGTGTCCGGTTTGGATAGGATCCTCATTAGTTTTTCCTATTCTGTTTCGCCACCTTCTATACATATTTGATACCCAGTTGCCTTTAGAACTGGACTCCCACATTACATTCTGGGTTTTAACCCTTTCACCCCTAAGTAACTGAATGGGCTGCGATATGTTCGTTTTGCAACCAATCCAATCATCGCAAAATGATTTTCAGACTATTCCATTTATAAAAAGGGGGTATTTGTTTTTCTCAAAAATATGAAAATTACTTTCAAACAGTGCAGATCCTGATGAGACGGCTCGTTACGAGCCGGCTCATCTGGATTTGCACTGTTTGCATAAACCGATATAGCGGACTTTCGGGTTCAAAGGGTTAAGATAAGCCGACATATCATTCTTCTCGATTATTTAGATATACAGTCGAACCTCTCCGAACGGCCACCTCTCTTCAACACCTCTCTGTAACAGCCGATATTTTATATCCCAAATGGATGATTTCCTGTATATCTAACCCTTATACAGTTGAGCATGAAAATTGTCGTCCCAGTTTTAACATCTGGCTGCCGCCTCTGACACGCACGTTATTAGTTTGCAGTTCTATATATTGTCCTAGAATATACACTGCTCAGTTCAAATGTACGGGTACCAATTCATAATCAATATGATAACGTTTAACTCGGGTCTAACCCGTCATAAATATGTGACTGTGACTGGAGAAATGGGGCGTATGAGCTATGCGACCAGTATAGATCCAGATCAGCCTTAGTTGCGAACAGTAACTCTTGCAATCTACTCCCGTACCGTCCGTAACTCTTGCAATCTACTCCCGTACCGTCCGTATAGATCCAGATCAGCCTTAGTTGCGAACAGTAACTCTTGCAATCTACTCCAGTACAGTAGACTGCAAGAGTTGCTGTTCGCAACCATATCATCCCGTGCATCCGCACAATCTGATCAGGATATACAAGTTTCGCCATTACATCAATGAAACACCCGTCATGCTTCTACCAAGTAACATATAATATCGTTGTAGTAGATTTGGCGCTTGTTAAAAATTGTATTATACATGTTATGTGTTATGGGCCGATGGCCTAATTCACTGAATAAAACGTATTGTATTGTATCACTACATGAATGTGCTGTTTTATCAGGAGTTGGGCTAGACTGGTCACAAATCCCATAAGCCCCATTTCTCCAGTCACAGCCACGTATTTGCAGTGGAAAATTTATCCCGTCAACACAGTGCGTATGTGCCGTGAAACACGGTACCATGAAACATTTTTGATATCCTGTCAATACGACCTAATCACTGCGTATGAATATATGCGGTTGTCATACTAGTTGATTCTCTGATTTTGCGGATGCGGCTGGGATTATTCTTTTTGCATTTTAAAGCTATGTGTATGTGTTGACGGGGATAAATAGAATAGTAGGTTAGTGCCGTGAATGGGAAAAAATATCTGGCAATGCTTAGGAAACGGGATGGGCGATGCTCTGCCGCATTCTCAAAATCGGAGAATCAACTAGTATGACAACCGCACATATTGATGCGCAGTGATTAGGTCGTATTGACAGGCTATCAAAAATGTTTCACGGCACCGGGTTTCACAGCACATACGCACTGTGTTGACGCGATAAAAGGAGATGCACTGGTCAAAAATGGCATGCACCCCATTTATTGCAGAGCCTCGCTCATCCCATTTCCTAAGCCTTGCCAGATAGTTTTTCCCATTCAAGGCACTAACTTCATAATTTCGCACTTACGAACATTTTAGTCGTACATGTACGAAGTTTAGTGAAACGGGCCCCAGGACTTTGAGTAAACAAGTGTAGACTGTATATGTTGTTACCACTCATTTGAATGGTCTGCACTGCTCGCTATGCCATCAAACTAAGCACGTGGCAAACACTGAGATCGTGTGAAATTAACAGTTCTAAATGTATATATTGTCCCGGAATATATACCTAGGCCCGGTTGTTCAAAACACCAGTTAGCTTACATGTAACGGACTGTTAAATCCTTAACGGACTGTTAAATCCTTAACTGAATGGTTAAAATCTCTGTTAAAACAGAGATTTTAACCATTCAGTTAAGGATTTAACAGTCCGTTAAGCTAACGGATGTTTTGAACAACCGGGCCCTGGTTAGATGTCGATTTCCACTTCATAATCATAACGATGATAACATTTAATTTCACCTGCAAGTGACAAAAAGTTCGTACTCGACAGTCTAAGGGTTATATATAGAGGAAATCATCCATTTGGGATATAAAATAGTGACTGTTACAGACAGGGTGTTTACACCTTCTATAAATTCATAAAGCAAAAGCCCATTCGACGTATTGCTTTTACATCCCAATGCAATACATTAGATACACGTGACGTTGCGCGATGTTGTTGATCGGTTAAAGTTCGCAACGTCGCTGTTCCAGGAATTGCGACAAAATGAAGTAAAACAAGATTATTGTTAATTTTAACGCCATATTTGGTTATTTGCGGTTTTGAAACTATCACGAAATGCAGTGTAAATATAAGTAATAAAACCATTGGCTGTTGCGTTTACTGGACTGTACAATACATTTGGTCTGTTTAAAGTTTGCGAGGAGTCCACGCATTTTACACAGACCAAATGTATTATCCACCCCAGTAAACCCAACAGCCCATTGTTTTATTCCTTAAATAACTGGCGATCGACGTAGTATACAGGACAAACAATAAACATCATATGTATGTGTCTGTATACGTCATAAAGATATTTGGAGCAAATGTGTAAGCTATTTTTTTGTACAATCTCGACGTCCATTCATCCAGCCAAATGTTAATTGTGTGTGTTGTGTTCACTGTTAACGGTTGTTTACCTTAGCGCATGTCATCGTATGTTTCTTTAGTCCAAAACTCAATGGCAATATTAATACATTTATCTTACATAATTCATTTTTTTTTATTTAATTCAGTAATAATACGTCAACGATGACAATGCGATCAGTCACAACAGAAATGTGCTGGTTAATTTCGTGGCCAATGTATCCACACACCAGACTGCGCATGCGCGCGGTCTGGTGTGTGGATACACTGGTCACTATTGAACTTGAACTTGAAAAATGCTACCATTGATAATGAAGCAAATACATATGTAACAAACAACAATACCAAATCAAAAGACTCAATTAACCACATGGTTACCGTGTACCTTTGATAAAGACGAACATGTACAAGGTGCATGATCATGTGGTTACAACAACAACAACAATGGCTGAAAGTGTTGAAAGCGCCCCCACTCCAAAGTAAGTATTTTCTTTAATAGGCAACGGATTTTGATGGAATATGGTGCAACAAACGCGTCTTCATGAGCTGTATTTGGTGGTCCCGGGAGTTCGGCACATACTTATGTCGTTTTTGTGAAGAATCGATTTCCGTGTCAGTAGACATGGACATCGATTCTTCGAAAAAACGACAGAAGATCGGGCCGAAGTACCGAGACCACCAAGTACAGCTTAACAAGACGCGTTTGATGTGCCATATTGCATCAAAATCCGTTACGTGATATGGAGAAACTATAAGAATAAGTTCTTTGAAACGGAGGGCTTCTGGAAGTTTCAATACTTGTTGTTGTGTTGTAACCACGTGATCATACACCTTGGTGTAGTAATGGCAGACATGACGGCTGGATGACATGATAATATTTCTCTACGCCATATTTCTCGTGGAAGGATATATTTTATAAGAGAAACGTTAGTAGAGAGATGACACGACAACATAGACGCAATATTGGATGGAATAACGCCATATTTCTTTCATTCGTCTATTCAGCTTATATTTAAGGGTGGGAATTGGCTGAATGAATGAATGAAAGAAATATCTCGTGGCAGGATATATTTTATATATGATAGACAGATAGTATGGCAATATGGACGCACTATTTGATTGCCATATTTCTTGTAGCAGGGTATATTTTGTAAAAGAGTGACGTAAGCAGAAATGATAGAGAGATGGTATGACAATATACTCGTACATATATACTCAATATTTGATTATGAATAACGCCACATTTCTCGTGGCAGGATATTTTCGGTCATATGAACGTTAGCAGAAATGATAGAGAGATGGTATGGCAATATAGACGCAATGTTGTATCACCAATAAGGCCATATTTCTCGTAGCAGGATAGATTTGAGACACGCCATGTCATTTTAAACTTTCGGACATCAGCGTAATTTTACAAAATTTACAGTAGTTTTCATAATTAAAGTCAAACGTTGACGAAACTTTCAGAGTACATCCGGAATATAATTCCGCATGCACTCTGAAAAGTTTGTCAACTTTCAACGACATTTACGGAAAGTATTGAACATTTTGTAAACGTATTTCATGAAATTACGCAAATGTCCGAAGGTACAAAATCGCATGGCGTGTTTCATTCGTAAGAGGAATGTTAGCAGACATGATAGAGAGATGACAGGACAATATTGACACACTGGTGGTGCATTGATTGTCGGGGTTAACAAATAGAACCCGGCTATCTTGCCTGTGAAATACCTGTCCTAGTATCAACAACATACCTGTGTTAGTTGGTAATAACATCGCGTCATGGGCAGGTATAATACAGATACACATATAAGACGCGTCATGTGATTTTGTAACATGTGCGATTTTTCATGAAACACATTTACAAAACTTACGATAGTTTCCTTAAATAACATCGAAAGTTGATGAAATTTACATGGCAAATGCGGAATTCTATTCCGCATTTGTTATGTAAATTTCGTCATCTTTCGACGTCATTTACAGAAAATATCACAATTTCTGTAAATGTTTTTCATTAAAAATCACACATGTACTTCGGTACAAAATTACATGGCGTGTCTCATGTGTAGGTCATAGCCGTCTATCCGACACTAGGTTGGATTACAATCGAGTCCGGCCGACGTATCGACAATCTGAATTAAAATAGTTCACCTACCTACCTACCCGTGTCTAACATGGCGGGTATGTAAAGAGGAGACACACAATATTTTAATTTATGCCCAGTATATCAGTCCTATAAATAGGTTACCGAACTTGGAAAGCCGGAGTAACCTCCCTTATAACTATTTCTGCGGCATCATCCACGTTAAAGCTGGCGTCCCACATGCCAGTTTATAATATAGGGAGACAGATAGTTTTGTATATTCTGTAGTAGTGACATTTTCTGGTAAAATAAACATTCATTCACCATTACCCCACGTATTGATTGGTTTAATAAATATTTAATAATACTATTATATTTATTAAACTCGTTTACTGATTTCATAAGAAACGAGGCTATGCCGAGTTTCTTATGAAATCAGTAAACGAGTTTAATAAATATCATATTAAATCATCACCCATGCCATATACAAGGTACATAATCACGTGGTTACAACAACAACAACGTCGCCCACTCCAAAGTAAGTATTATTTGATATTTTCCTTAATATGCAACGGATTTTGATGAAATATGGCGCAGCAAACGCGTCTTCATGTGCTGCATTTGGTGGTCAAGGAAGATTGGCACAGACTTATGTCGTTTTTGAGAAGAATCGATTTCCGTGTCGGAGACACGGAAATCGATTCTTCACAAAAAATGACAGACGTTTGGGCGAAAATACAGAGACCACCAAATGCAGCTTAACAAGACGCGTTTGATGCGCCATATTTCATCAACATCCGTTACGTAATAAGGACACTATGAAAGAATACGCACTTTGAATTGGTACGTGTTGTTGTTGTTAGTACCACGTGATCATACACCTTGATATCCAAGTTTCAGTGATTTTATTAAGCAAATAAATTTTTAACGTAGATATTGACAAAAGAAACCTATCAACATAAATATACCGATGTTGTTTAGGTGTCCAGTTCAGCGATGTTGCACTTTATAACGACGCCAAAATATGGTAGAACATTTTGTCTATCTCTTAACCGTTCAGTCAAGGGGGATAAGTCTGCTTACGAAATATAATTGGTATGCAAAATTTGCTGAATAATTTACATTATACATTGTATGTCACTCAGACTGACTGGAAAAATGAGGCTTATGTGTTTTGCAGCCAGTGTAGAGCCGGACCAGCATCCGCACAGTCTGATCAGGATCTGCACTATTGGCCATTCCATCATGAGATGCATTTGGTGGTCTAGGGAGTTTGGCACAGACTTATGTCGTTTTTGCAAAGAATCGATTTCCAAAAAAGCGACATAAGTTTGGGCGAAAATACAGAGACCACCAAATGCAGCTTAACAAGACGCGTCTGATGCGCCATATTTCATCAAATTCCGTTACGTAATAATGACAATATAAAAGAATACGTACTTTCAATCGGATGGATTCTGGAAGTTTCAGTACTTGTTGTTGTTGTTAGTACCACGTGATAATACACCTTGATATCCAAGTTTCAGTGATTTTATTAAGCAAATAAATTTTTAACGTAGATATTGACAAAAGAAACCTATCAACATAAATATACCGATGTTGTTTAGGTGTCCAGTTCAGCGATGTTGCACTTTATAACGACGCCAAAATATGGTAGAACATTTTGTCTATCTCTTAACCGTTCAGTCAAGGGGGATAAGTCTGCTTACGAAATATAATTGGTATGCAAAATTTGCTGAATAATTTACATTATACATTGTATGTCACTCAGACTGACTGGAAAAATGAGGCTTATGTGTTTTGCAGCCAGTGTAGAGCCGGACCAGCATCCGCACAGTCTGATCAGGATCTGCACTATTGGCCATTCCATCATGAGATGCATTTGGTGGTCTAGGGAGTTTGGCACAGACTTATGTCGTTTTTGCAAAGAATCGATTTCCAAAAAAGCGACAGAAGTTTGGGCGAAAATACAGAGACCACCAAATGCAGCTTAACAAGACGCGTCTGATGCGCCATATTTCATCAAATTCCGTTACGTAATAATGACAATATAAAAGAATACGTACTTTCAATCGGATGGATTCTGGAAGTTTCAGTACTTGTTGTTGTTGTTAGTACCACGTGATAATACACCTTGATATAGCTGGTACGTGCATGATACAATGATTTGCTGTCAGTCAGTACGAATTCGGCCCAGGATGGGGTCGTGCCCGACTATCACTGTAAAATGTGCCATTTTTAAGCACACATACTGTAACATATAACGTTCGTGTGATCAACACCTGGGGGCCGTTTCACTAAACTTCTTACGACTAAAATGTTCGTAAGTGCAAATTTAGGATCGTCTGGAAATATCAATTGATGGATTTACATGTATTGAGCATAGGCTGCATATGCAGCCTATGCTCAATAAATGTAAATCCAATACTTGTTTACAAGAAAACATTGTTAATGTGAAATGTACAGACTAGCATAATTTTGCATTTACGAACATTTTAGTCGTACGAAGTTTAATGAAACGGGCCCCTGACTCCCATCTGTTCAGGAACCTCTCTAAGACGAACATCGTAGTTTTGCAATCATACTTTACCAAACCGTCTCTATAGACTGGATATATCTTCAAATGGCTTCGTTCAAAAACCACGCCCCCTCTAAACTTGAATCATGGACCCGCCCATGCGACCAATGCAAATGCGACCTGATAAAGAGCCGAACATAATTATTTCGTGACCGGGTATACCATTAACGTTATATCGTTATCTGCTCTTCTTTACAGTAATGTAAACACTAGTTGTTTGCCTATCATTGAAAGGCCCTGGCTCATTTTAACGAACTCGTTTCACCAAGGTTGTGCATATTAACGCATTAGTCGTTTGATTTCAAAACTAAAGACTGTTGTTACGTATTTACTTGCTAGTGTTATAACAAGATGGTTTTAGAATTCTATTACGATTTACGGTCGCAGCCATGCAGAGCGGTGTATTTGTTTCTCAAAGCGTCCGGTGTTGATTTTGAGCCCAAAGTTTTGGATCTTTTTAAAGGTAAGTTAACTAAACTCTTCCATCTTGGAATTTTAATTCTATATTAATTTGCATATTATTCCAAGGGCGAACTAAGCGGTATACATGTTATAAATGCTCACTGTAAAGAAAATCATTGATTTTTATAATCACAAAATATATAAATGTATGAAATGAAATTTCCAAGGTACCTTATGGCGAAACAAACCAATCATTGTATGTAGACCATTGACTATTTTACCATTTTATGCCAAAATATAAATGTACGTTCTCGGGGTTGCTATGAAAATAAATTATATCATGTGAGAGAGGAAAGTTGATCTCTAAACATTGTGTGGAAGCCTTTATATTAGTTCAAACACGGCTTATACTAACGTACGACCATACGCTGTTAGAAAACATTGACATTGTTTTTGCAAATGTGTAGCTAGCTACATGGCACACATATTTGTAATGGCAAAGTTGTAAACGTTTCTCCCCCACCGCTCTAATAGCAAACAGTGAACACAAATCGCATTACATGCCCGTAGCCACGGGGATCGGAGCGGTTGGACGACCCACCCCCCCCCCCGCCCAGCCTCGAGGTCCACTTTTTTAGCCTCGAGGTCCACTTTTTTAGGCCCCATAGATACCTCAGGCCCCTTGGGCCTTCGAAACGAACCTCCCCCCCCCCCCCCTCTTCAAATAGGTCTGGTTACGGGCCTGCATTACAAACCAACTATGTAAACGTCGTCTGGAGGCGAAACGGAGGCCGGGGACCGGGGAACGAATAACGGGGACCGATACGATTTATAATTACTTCTATTAAGGTAATAATCACACTTTCCATTTACTCATCTGTTGACAATGGATACTTATGTCCGTATTTACATGTACAGTTACTAATGAAGAGTACCTGCTAATTATAGTTCGTGTTAAAAAAAAAAATAATTAGACCGATGGTGTTCAATCTCCCAAAATAGTCACAGGTAAGCCGCTAAATGATAAAGACGGGATTATTTCCTTTGCGGCCAGAATGGATTAAATCACCTTTATTCGCAAGTCAATCAATCAACCAAGTTAAGAAAATATATATACAATTCAGGCCCGTAGCCAGACCTGTTTGAAGGGGGGGTGGTTTTGAAGGCCCAATGGGCCTGAAGTATCTAGGGGGGCCTAAAAAAGTGGACCTCGAGGCTAAAAAAGTGGACCTCGAGGCTGGTCGGGGGAGGGGGGGTCGTCCGACCGCTCCGACCACCCCCCCCCACCCCCCCACTGGCTACGGACCTGCAATTTGACAAACATTGATGTCATCGTGTCTAAGCAGTTAACACCATAACTCGTGTACATATAGAATAGTGATATAGCATTATGTTCGACTTTAGCTACATCAAAGCGCGAATGCACACGTACACATACACACGCACGTGCTCACTTAATTCATCGTTTCTCATACAAACAAAAATGTTTTATTTTGCTAAAGTACTGCACCTTCGCGTACATGCATTTATACAGGTAGATACGCAATCGCGGTGATCCCCCGTGAACGACCACGGCGAATCACCGTGATAACGTTCGGGCAGTGCCACACAGTGTCTACTGTACTTATTTTGGAGTTTGGAGTGCCACCTGGCGTCATAATGGAAGCGTTCCGCATTATGACAACAGAGGGCGTTGCACATTTTGCCAAGTTTCATTCGGCCTACTACTTACTGCGATGCTGGCATCCCTCATTCGGCCAATTCTTATTCTGACATGGGCCATTCTGCGTGCTTGCATGCGTCATTCGGCGGAATTCATATAGTCATATACGCATCCCAGCAAGCAGTAAGCAGAATGACACATGGCAGAATATGGCATGTAACAATGTGAAATAGCCAATCGAGGTATGCAATATGCAATGTAATAATGCAAGATGGAGTTGTCATTAAGCAGTATTGTATAGCCAATATGTAGGATGAAATGTAACAATGTCAAATAGCCAATCGAGGTATGCAATGTGAAATGTAATAATGTACGATGGAGTTGTCATTAAGCAGTAACAAGTAGCTGCAGTGCAGGATGACATGTAACAATGGTCGACTGCATTGTCATGAAGCAGCATGCAATGTAGTGGCGGATATCCCCTTCCATAATAACTCCGTGCCGTGCATATCTTTACTGAAATGTGCGTACTAAAATCGGCGTCTTCAGTGTGCCCTTCACACGAAATATGTCCACATACAATCATGCTTCATCGAGCACTAACTACCATTGTCAGGGACGTCGGAAGCAACATAGAATTGGTCCGGCGAATGTATGGGGATGCCCCCCCCCCCCACCCCCCGCCCCATCACCTAAAATGTATTCTGTTACCACTCAGTTGAACCGTCTCGTCGAGACGGATCAACTGAGTGGTAATATCATACACCTTTGAGATGAAATGAGAAAAATTTGCATACACAATATTTAGAAATTTGCGCATCGGTTGATTATGATATAAAATTATCATACCACCATCTAACCGACAAGCAAAAATAAAACTGAAAATTCATGTTCAAGTCAACAGTATGTGAAATGCATACTCTATGTTTATTATAGGAATGAATGGCCTTTTTGTGGAATTTATCGGGGTATAAACTTGGAAAAGTCGCGGGAATACTGGACGAAGGCCTCGTCCAGTATTCCCGCGACTTTTCCAAGTTTATATCCCCGATAAATTCCACAAAAAGGCCATTCATTCCTTATAATTCCAGCATTTGAAATAAATTAATCAAGAACATGTGTTTATTTTGACAGACGTCAGCCATTTGTTTACATTGACAGCACTGACAGTGCACCTGTAGAAAGTAGTTCGGCGTGGGAGTTTACTGGGATATAAATTTTCGACAGAGACTTGCTACGGGCCAATCAAATGTTAGGGAATTGTGTAAATATTTTTGTGCTGGAATTATATAATAGTAATAATATTAATTTCATTCCTTACCGGTTGTGTTTTGTATATATGAAGCCTAAATATTTCAACAAAAAATCATATTTTTGTCACAATTATTGGTTCGGCAGTTGCCGGACCTGCCGGACTTGTTCCGACGCCCCTGATTGTGTCACATGCTTATATAAAGCATTGTTACCTCATGTTGTCATACTGTTATGACCCGAGTGAACTACATAAGAAATACCGTTTATTTAACCACTGGCAGGTGAACTGATTATCGTGAAATAATGCACGAGTGATTGTGTCCGTATGCTAAACAAACGAGTGAGCGTAGCCAAACGAGTTTGTGTAGTGATAGGACCCAAACTCGAGGCATTATTTCAATATAATCAGCTCACCTGGTTCAATAAACATTGTCTTACATTTCACACATGATTCTTTATAAAAACAATGCGTCGTTATCACTTAAGCTAAACCCCTCGCTGGCAACCTTGATACTAATAATACAAACATGTTTGCCTTACAAACAAGGTGAACATAAGTCCTCAGTGACCTTGACGTGGGTCGTATGCAAAACAGAGCACCATCCTGAGTAGTTGCGAAAGGTAACTCTTGTAATCTACTCCCGTACCTCCAGTACGGGAGTAGATTGCAATAGTTACCGTTCGCAACTGCATCCTCGAAACACATGGTGGCCAAATATTAATTCAAAATCGGTGAAGCGGTCCATACGTTATTGAAAAACGAAAGGTGTTGCTAACTCACGCACGTACGCAATGACATTAATTTAGCATAACAAAGTTGTTAGAACTATTTTTATGACGTAACACATATGTTGTGTAATTATTTTCAAATTGATATATCAGCCGATGCATATACATGTATTTCTAAATATTTTTCTGCGATTGTTCTTATTTCTCATCAAACGTTTATGTTGTTACCACTCAGTTGAACCGTCTCGACGAGACGGTTCAACTGTCAGTTGAACCGTCTCGACGAGACGGTTCAACTGAGTGGTAACAACATACACTTTGAGTGGATGGGTGGGGACACAACCTACCTTCGCCGGACCTTATCATGCTTCCGACGCCCCTGTTGTTATCCATTTAATCACAACGATGTAATTTTGTAATATATATCGTAAAATGGTTCTGAAGTTGTTGAATTTCAAATACATACACTAGTATATACAATACACTGTCATGATACTTAATTAAACCAATGTTACATTTCGATGATATTTGTCTTACTAGGAGAACACCGATCGGAAGCATTTTTGAAGAAGAATCCTTACCACAAAGTGCCTATCATTGACGATGATGGCTTCGTTCTCGCCGAAAGGTAACCCCTTCATGACCACGGTCTGAGCTTCTTGTTCGAAGCATGAAGGGTGTCTCATTGACGGAATGACGAACAGTGCAGATCCAGATCTGTGCGAACGCACAGGCTAATCTGGATCTGTGCGAACGCACAGGCTGATCTGGATCTACACTGGTCGCATAACCCATAATCCCCATTTCTCCAGTTCTTATTCCAATATTGATATGTTATGTATTGGGCGTCAAAAGCCATCACATGTACATATATGTCTGCCTAGCCATTGATGGTGAGGAGGCTCTAATGTTACTGATGTCCGTCCGTACGTCACAAACTTAAAGGTACATGCCCACTCAGTAGGCACAAACTGTTCTTTAATCTTTAAACAATTAATTTTCTTGCAAAATAAACATTCATTCACCATTACCACACGTATTGATTGGCATTATTATACATTCTATATCAGACGTAAATTTCCACACTGATATCAAGGGCGATAGCCGCGTTTCCTTAAAATGTTAACGGACATTATTATTTATTCACTGCATATTGTTTGATGTGCAATGATCATACTTTATAATCTGTCGAAAATTATTTTTTCAGGTGACGCATTTAATTTATTTAAGCAATTAAAAACTATCATGCCTCATTTGCACATGAAAATAGCCCGATACCGCCGTGAGTCACTATCAATAAAATAAATATTACTAAATGATTATATCTGTATAGCGGGCACTTGTAATTCTGATGGAATAGTGATCATGACACACTTATACACTTGTTTATCTCCTTTTAAGAACAGTTTGTACATACTGAGTGGACATGTACCTTTAATGACTGAATAAGGGACAAGTTTGGGCGCGTACGAGTTGATATGTGGATGAGATTGCCAATGAACGAGTTGGGCCGCAAGCGAGTTCGCTAGCGGACGAGCTGGTCGATGTTCTAGCTGTTCGGTGGACGAGTTGGTCTCACTGTGCTCTCTCTCTTCGGCTGCTATTCGCACAGGTGTTTGAACAGATGGTCAGTATGTTGGTGTCATATGTGTATGTTTGGGTAGATTTGGGTGGATTTAGTTGGTTTTTGGTAATTTACATAGTTTTATCTACACATTCACCGTTCCGAACTTTCGGACCAATTTTATATTGTCAACATAACTTGGTACTTATATGTGTAACTCGGGAGACGTCGTGAATTGTATGTCGGTAACAATGTACCCAAACCACTAAATATACCGAAAATAGCCCATAAAACACCGAACTATTAACTGCTCTTCAAGAACCTGTGGTTATCCGCATTTTCTCGGTTCGATCATGCGATTTAAATGAGCAACAGCATAGTAGTACATCAGCTGTTTGAGATGGAGTATAATCAAAAATACCAGACCAGCATATGCAGTAAGACAATTTGAGCATGGCTATCATTACGCTTTCAATCCTAGAGGCCAGAAAACCAATAGTATCAATGATATCCATGGTTTAAAGGGGTGTTATACATATTATAGGCATTGGCGGGATTTTTTCCGAAGGAGGGGGGTGGGCAGTTTGACAGCTTCTCAATTGCAAAACAAATCCCCCCGCTCCTGAATTCGCCACTGATATATGACGTAGTGACGTAGGTTCTGATCAGCACGGAGGACAAATACGAATTTTCAAGATCTTTTCCTGATTTTCAAGATAATATCATGAATTTTCAAGATATGTTCTTCACTTTTCTTGAATGCAGTCTGATCAGGATCATCTACACATTTCATGAACCAGGCAGTAAAACAAGGAACGTCGTATCGGGCTACAAGAGTGTGAAAGTAGATTAATGACTGACTATATAGAATATGACATTTTGTTTCAAATGTCATATAATCAGACATGTGACTGAATATCTATATAAAGTATATATGGCCCTGTTCTTCTTAGTATATTATAATGAGCATTGAGTTGCCATCTCCACCATTTTAGTGCGTACATGTTATCGGACAGCTTCACCACTTGGAGCGTTTGACACGTACAGCCAATAATATGGCAACAAATCTGATAAAAGTTGGTGCAATGCGTCCCAGATATATAGAACGACAACGTTATATAAATATTATTTCAGCAGACTACACAAAACGCTGGATACCTGAGCTTTTCTACCATCATTAACAACATATACAATGGATACCACTTTTTGCATGTATAAAATGTCAAACTGATGCACTGTCTATTATTAGAAGTATATCATATGTCAGATTTTGTATATACAGTTGATGAAAACAATCTCCATCATGTTGTGTTTGTCATATTATTAGTGTTATGTGTCAAACGCAGTAAGTGGACAAACTGGCCGATGGCTTGTACACACTAAGATGGCCGATATGGCAACTCCATGCACTGTGCGGGATATAGTAAGAAGAAAATGACTGTTCACATGTTCACGGAAGCCCCTATATTTTCAGCATGGCCATCGTGCTCTACGTAGCTAACAAATATGTGGCCGTGACAGGGTTGTGGGTTTGCGAGCAGTGTAGATCCAGATCAGACTGTGCATCCGATCCGCACAGTCTGATCAGGATCTGCACTGTTCGACATTCCATCAATGAAGCACCAGGCATGCTTCTATCAAAAAATATATATCGTTATTAGGCTGCAGGAGTGTGTTATTTGATCAGGAGCTAGACTGGTCATATAGCCACATTTCTCCAGCCACAGCCACATATGAGACAAGCCATGTGATTTTGTACCTCAGAACATGTGCGATTTCTCATGAAAAATATCTACAAAATTCACGATGTTTTACCGTAAATGACGTCGAAAGTTGGCGAAACTTTCATAGCAAATGCGGAATATAATTTTGCATTTGTTATGAAAGGTTCGTCATCTTTCGACGTCATTTACAGAAAATATCACAGTTTCTGTAATAATATTCCATGAATAATGTTCTTGGGTACAAAATCACATGGCGTGTCGCAGAAATAAATCAGCGCGGCCCATTTGATCATGAGCTACACTGGTCACAAAACATATGTGGCTGTGACTGGAGAAATGGGGCTTATGGTGTTTGCGAACAGTGTAGATACCGATCAGCCTGTGCATCCGAACAGTCTGATCAGGATCTGCACTGTTCGCCTTTCCATCCATGAAACACCCGTCACGTTTCGATCTTTATATCTCTGTATAGATCTTTATCAGGCTACATATTTGATCAGGAGCTACACTGGTCACAAATCCCATAAGCCACATATCTCCAGCCACAGCCACATATATTTTCAGCGTGGCCATCATGCGCTATATAGCGAACAAATATAATCTTGCCGAGCACTGGTACCCCCGGACAGACACACGGAAACAGGCGCGGGTTGATGAGTTTCTCAGTTGGCAACACTGGTGCGTAAGGAAATCCGAGGTGGAGATGGTTATAATGTTGGTAAGTTAATAATAATAATAATTAAATAATAATAATTGTAATAATATAGAGCAACCAATAATAAGTATTATAGTACCTTTTACCTTTGACGTCTAGCGGCTTATAGTATATATTATAATTATTCGCTAAGTTCCGCTCTCAGTCTTTTCTTAAAGGTACCAATACTAGGCGCGGAAACGATGGATTAATAATAATAACAGTAATATTAATAATAATAAAAATAATATAGAGTAACCTTATCATCATACAAGGTCTTCCTATCGGAGATGATTTGAAATTACAAAAACAGCCGTACATGTGGCGTTTGCGTTTGCCTTCCATATGGAAACCAGGCGCCCGTTTCACTAAACATCGTACGACTAAAATGTTTGTAAGCGCAAAATTATGATTTTACATCTTGGAAATAATTATAGGATTTGCAGACGATCCTAAATTTGCACTGACGAACATTTTGGTGGTCCAAACGTGGCCCAAACGGGGTTTCTCGTGTACTATTACCGAGTTCAAACCATTTTCAGAATTCTGCTTTTCTTAGCCAATTAAAATCTTTTTTCATGACGTAGATTTTTCTATACACCTCTACGCATGTGCACGCGTAATTAATCAAACACGCAAAATGGGATTTCCCGAAACTCTGCGTATGCGCAGTGATGCAAAAACGGTTAAATGTTTCCGATCAAAATGTTGCGCATGCGCAATGAAGAAAAACGTACAGAAACCCCAAAAACTGGTTTTCTGGAAAACGTAGCGCAAACGTGGGTGAAACGTCACGGAACAGAAACGCCGACACCACATTATGTACATACACCACCGACTGCGCTAGTCTTGTCAATATTTGAATTTATTTTTATTTCAAAATACTTGAATATTCTGTTTGAAAGTAAGCAGCTTGATTGGCTGAGTCCTGAGCTGTTCCACAGCCCAGGCTCAGCCAATCAAGCTGCTTGATTGCGAGTTGGGATTGCCAATGGACGTTCAGAAAACGTTGACATCCGATCAAGATTAACACAGGCATTGGTGTAGTTTGTGTCCGTTGTGTGTTTAGCTTAGGTCACGCCTCGCTATCGGACCGTTCACGAAGCAGCCAGCGGACCCGACGAAGGTGGAGGAAGTCAGCAAGGAGTTGACGAGAGCCGTCGATCACATTGCCAACTATTTTCTCCAGGACAGGCCGTATATCGCCGGCGACGAGATATCCGCCGCCGACATTCTAGGTAGGAATATACCAAAACATAGCACATATATAGCGCGGGTGACATTAAAGGTACATGTCCACTCATTATAGTGTATAATTGTGTGACTATTCCACCAGTTGTAAACATTACATGCGACCCTTGAAAACAATACTATTTTTCACAGATTATAAAATATGATCATGACACATAAAAAAATAAATACAGAGAATAAAATATGTAATAGTAATGCCCGTTAAGACTTTAAGGAAACACGGTTGTTGCCGCTAATATCAGTGTGGAAATTTACGAATACGTGGAGTAATGGTCTGGATCTACACGGATCTATATTGCATGTTAGAAGCATGCCATGTGTTTCAATGAAGAATGACGAAGAGTGCATGTCCTGATCAGACTGTGCGGATGCACAGGCTGGTCTGGATCTACACTGGTCGCAAACCCCACAAGCCCCATTTCCGCAGTCACCGCCACAAATAACCGTCTTTGCGTATGAATATTATACAGGCGTATGTGAACTTCAACAGCTCGAAAGCGTGGATCAACACGTGATATACGAAACTAACGCCAAGGTCAAGGATTGGATGGATCGTGTGGAAACGAGGCTCCAGCCTCATTATAAAGATGTGGTAGAACAGGGTGTGTTTATGATGGCGAAAATGTGGCGAGATGCAAAATGAGATACTGCATGGTGTTGGTAGAACAATTCGGTGCAATCACCTTGAAATATGCATAAAAGGCTGTGACAGGAGAAATGGGGATAATGGGATTTATTACCAGTGTATCTCCTTATCAAATAGCACATTCCTGTAGCCTGATTATAGATAACTATATTTATTATACTATGTACTAAGTATTTCAGTCATTCTCATTGGCCGAAACACGGTCACGTGATTATCTACAAATTGAATGTAGACCTCTGAAACGGTTTGTTTACACGAATAAGCACTCTCGGACCGCGAGACCGGGTTCGAGATGTGTTTATTCATGTAAACAAACCTATTGTTCGCCTCCTTAGAGCGCATGCGTAAATCTGACGCCGATCAAATGGATCAGGTGATAAATAAATACGGTACCGATACATGCAATTGTTATTGTGTTTACACTGTTAGTGACCAGTCCTGATTTTCTGAATATTCGTGGCAAGGATCATATAATAAATCAATTATAGTCTTTTGAGGAGGTGTACACGAGATTTACGGACCTACGAAAAGTGATGTTCACCGACTCCAAAATCTCATGTACACCTCCTCAAAAGACAATAATCGTATAATATTGCAACTAATGAGCAATATAGATCGTATATTGCTTGTTAGAAGCATGATTGGTGTTTCAGTGATGGAATGGCCAATAGTGCAGATCCTGATCAGACTGTGCGGATGCTGGTCCGGCTCTACACTGGCTGCAAAACACATAAGCCTCATTTTTCCACAGTCTGAGTGACACAATGTATAATGTAAATTATTCATCAAATGTTGCATACCAATACTTCGTTAAGCAGACTTATCGCCCTTGACTGAACGGTTACTCTAAGAGATAGACAAAATGTTCTACCATATTTTGGCGTCATTATACAGTACAACATCGCTGAACTGGACACCAAAACAACATCGGTGTAATTATTTTGATAGGTTTCTTTGTCAATATCTACGTTAAAGGATGATTCATTCAAAAATCTTTGCTTAATAAAATCACTGAAACTTGCATATATAGAGAATTGTAGGTTAGTGCCGTGAATGGGAAAAAATATCTGGCAAGGCTTATGAAACGGGATGGACGAGGCTCTGCCGAGCACATCCCGTTTCCGTGACGCGCCAGATATATTTCCCATTCACGGCAATAACCTACTATTCTATTTATCCCGTCAACACATACACATAGCTTTAAAATGCAATAAAATAACCACGATCACCGCACATATTCATACGCAGTGATTTGTTCGTATTGACAGGATATCAAAAATGTTTCACGGCACCGTGTTTCACGGCACATCAGCACTGTGTTGACGGGATAAAACTTAATCAGTGAAATCGACTACGAAATGCTTCCTGCAGATGTGTCTAGTTTCATGTATTTGGATCCGACAAATAATCCATTTGCCTGCAGCTGTAGGTTTGTTTGTTTGTTTGTTTATCGGTGTTTAATGGCCTATCAACAGCTAAGGTCATGTAAGGCCGGGCAAACGGGTTCAATCCCGTTTAACCTGCTGCATTGCATTCAAAACCCAGAACGGAATATTTACATCGAGAAAAATATATTCAGCCCTGAAATTAGAAAAACCCGACCTGGTGCCATGTCCATACCACACCAAAGTCACTTGGCCCCTTCCCCAAAAATAGGATGACGAATAATTGTAATACCCATATAAGGGGTATAACCAGATTCAAATGTCGCATACAAAATGCCAAAGACATAGACGAGGGCCTCACCAGGTATCCAGTCGAAATTCTTGTAAGGATGAACGCCGATCGTTCAATTACCCATCGCGTGCTCCCGACCAACCACCCACTGTAACTGTAAGGTAATTTGGTTTAAATCATGGCTGGCAAATACACATATCCACATTAACTCTTTCAACACCACAGGCCTGTATAGTGGTATTGGCAAACAGTGTAGATCCAGATAAGCCGGCTCGTGACGAGCCGTCACATCAGGATCTGCACTTTTTGCAGGTAATTTTCATATTTTTGAGAACAAAAACACCCCCTTTTCATAAATGGACTAGTCTGAAAATCATTTTGTGACGATTGGATTGGTTGCAAAATTAACATATCAAATTCCATTCCAGTTACTTATGGGTGAAAGGGTTGAAGACAATTGCAGCGGTCCTGGCGTTTATTTGTGGCTATGACTGGAAAATAGGGCTTATGGGGTTTATGACCAGTGTAGATCCTGATCAAATAGCAAGCTCCTGTAGTCTGAAAACGATCTTTATTGCTTGTTAGAAGCTATCTCGAAATGTCTTTAACGCAGACCGACTTACCCCCGTGAGTGGCAGGTGGGAGCATGTGCTGGGTAATTTAACGATTGGGATTCATCCTTACCGCAATCCCGACTGGAGACCTGTAGCCTATTTCATCAAACTTGCAAAGCATACTTATCTAGCAAAGTATACTTTGAGGGAGTAATCATTTATTTTCCCCAAAAAATTGTTGTACTGACTTTATTACATTATCACAGCCAATATGGTTGTGATAATGTAATAAATTCAGTATAATACAAATTAATAAATGTATCCTTAACCCTTTGAACCCGAAAGACCGCTATATCGGTTTATGCAAACAGTGCAGATCCAGATGAACCGGCTTGTAACGAGCCGTCTCATCAGGATCTGCACTGTTTGAAAGTAATTTTCATATTTTTGAGAAAAACAAATACCCCCTTTTTATAAATGGAATAGTCTGAAAATCATTTTGCGATGATTGGATTGGATTGGATTGGTTGCAAAACGAACATATCGCAGCCCATTCAGTTACTTAGGGGTTAAAGGGTTAAATTGAAAATGTCTCCTTCAAAGTACGGTAAACTTTCCTAGATAAGTATACTTTGCAATGTTGGTGAAGTAGGCTACAGGTTTGACCCTGATGTACGTCTTTGGCTTTCTTGTATGTGAGGGTTGAATCTGGTTATACCCCTTATATGAATAATATTATTATTCGTAATCCTATTACTTTTAGGGGTAGGGGTCAAGTGTCATTGGTGTGTTATTTCATTTTTTTAGGCAGGAATCAATACAATTTAAACTTGTATTCTTTGTTTGTCCATGTTGGATTGTCGACATCTACTGGAGTGGAAAGTGTTCTCTCGATATATTCACAGTTGTCTTCAGCATCGACTAGTATGACAGTGCTGGTCCTGAAACACAAGCAGAATGTTATGTATAATTATATACGTACTTTCGTTTCCCATTGAAACACAATGCAACGGAAGACGTATGAAAGTATCGACTAGTATGTCAGTGCTGGTCCTGAAACACAAGCAGTATGTCATGTATAATTATATACGTACTTTCGTTTCCCATTGAAACGCAATGTAACGGAAGACGTCAATATTTTTCCATATTAACGTCGCGTGAGTTCATATTGGTCAGTTTACAGACATGCTTCAACTTCTCACGGTCGGTTACATATCGCACGCCATTTGGTAGAAGAACTACGGTACGCGGTGTGCATATTGCGTAATATCATCGTTACCATTCATATTGTGTATATACCAACAAATTGGTTTCCACGGGTCCCCCCCCCCCCCCCCCCACCTCAGCGTGAGCCCTTTAAGCCGCTATGACTAGGCTGAAGGTTTTCACGGACTTACGGGGCTCACACCCCCAGCGTGAGCCCCTTAAGCCGCTTGGCTAGGCTGAAGGTTTTCACGGACTTAAGGGGCTCACGTTACACCGGAACTACGCTTCACAGCGCAAAATAGTTCCTTCTAAATCACCACTAATTTGTTTATGTTGTGTATATTTTGTGTAATTTTAGAAGCGCATTTAAATTGGGAGTGATTTACGTATATAATAAAAAGGTTATTTGATTTGTATGTGGATATATGCCACTCGTTCCGCCGCGCAACGATATTGCGCTTCTAAAGTCGCGCAATATCGCACGCTGCGGAACTCGTGCATATATCCACATACAAATCAAATAACCTATAATAATAGTGGTATAGAAAAGTCTCAATTTCCATGAATACAAGGGCAAGTGAGCAAGGGCTCACAGATACCCCCGGCCTTGGCATTGGTCGTGAAAGCCGCATGAATGGGATTTATAATGTAAATACGGATGGTGATAAGAAGTATATGAAGGTTCAAGTCAATCTGACTTACGGTTGCATAGATAGCGACTGCATTTTCAAAAACGTTAAATTTTTAGGAACTCGTGCATATATCCACATACAAATCAAGTAACTTATAATAACAGTGGTATACAATTTTGATGAACACAATGGCAAGTGAGCAAGGGCTCACAGATACCCCCGGCCGCCGCCAAATATGTTCTAAGTCATTTGGCCTTGGCATTGGTCGTGAAAGCCGCATGAATGGGATTTATAATGTAAATACGGATGGTGATAAGAAGTCAATCTGACTTACTGTTGCAGAGATAGTGACTACATTTTCAAAAACGTTAAATTTGCGGCAAATTTCAAATTAATTTGACCTTGACCATGGGTGGGCTATAGAATGAAAATATGGATGATGATAAAGACGTATAATTCCAGCACAAAAATATTTACACAATTCACTAACATTTGATTGGCCCGTAGCAAGTCTCTGTCCAAAATGTATATCCCAGTAAACTCCCACACCGAACTACTTTCCGTAACCGTGAGGCGCAGTTAAAATAATTCATAAGAAAACGGAAAAGTAACACAGTTTCTTGATGAATTTATTTCAAATGCTGGAATTATAAAGAATGAATGGTCTTTTTGTGGAATTTATCGGGGATATAAACTTGGAAAAGTCGCGGGAATACTGGACGAGGCCTTCTGGCCTTCGTCCAGTTTTCCCGCGACTTTTCCAAGTTTATACCCAGATAAATTCCACAAAAAGGCCATTCATTCCTATAATATGCCCGTCGAGGCAAGGCCAGTCAACAAGGGGAGATAAGTCACTGAAAACCAATAGCATTCTTCATTTTGCCTTGTTAAACATGTATACCAAATTTGGTTATGATCCGTCAAGTAGAACTTGAGTTATTGAATGGACAAGGATACACAGTGCGCAAATAAAAAATGACCGGATTTTTTTGAAAATCAATCTGCTTTTTCGGCTTGCCGTGATAAACATGTGTACCGAATTTGGTTATGATCGGTCAAGTAGAACTTTTAGTTATTACCTGGACAAGGATACAGAGTGTGAACATTAAAAATGGCCACCAAGTGGGAGACAAGTGATCGGTAATTCTTGAAACACATGTATACCAAATTTGGTGGCGATTGGTCAAGTAGAACTTGAGTTATTGCGTGGACATTTCAGTTATTGCAATGGCCGCCAAGGGGAGACAAGTCATCGAAAAATTTGTATACCGAATTTGGTTATGATCGGTCAATAGAACTTGCGTCGAATAGGATGCAAAGTGTGAAAATTAAAAATGGCCGCCAAGTGGAGATAAGTCATCGGCATTTTTTGAAAATGAGTAGGCTTATTTGTCTTATTAAACATGTATACCGAATTTGGTTACGATACGTCAAGTAGTAACTTTAGTAGTTATTGCGCGGACAAGCTGTGCATGCCCGCCCGCCCGCCAGATGCCCGCCTGCCAGACGCCCGCCCGCCCTCCTGGACAAGGTGAATACATAATATGTCCCGTTTTTTTTTCTTTTTCAAACAGGCGAATAAAAAAAAAAACAAAAAACAGAAATAGAATATCAGTCTAGTGTCCGTTGATATCAAGTTTAACAGTCTCGGCTTCCTACGCGTTTCCTAGCCCTGCACGATAAACTTGATCAAAGATACCAGCCTAGTATTCTCTGTGTTCTGTACGTTACCGGGTGCCGTATTTTACAGAGGGACTCCAGACAAATATTGCACTACGTTCTCGGATCACGGGGTAATCCGTCGGCCGTCCCACATCCCGGAACTGTTTCTGGAGCTGCGCGTCCGGAAAATACCTGAACATATATGAAAAAAAACACCTGGTCATATATGGTGGGAAAATACCGGAACATATATGAAAACACCTAGCCATATATGTGAGAAAAAAATACCGGAATATATTACGACTCCTGGACATATATGACAGGAAAATACCTGAACAAATATAAAAACACCTGGTCATATATGGGAATATATCTGAACAAAAACATGTAAATACATGTATCTGGATATTAGTGGCAGGAAAATACATGAACATAATTATATGGCGAGAAAATAACTGGACGTATATGACGGGAAATACCTGAACATATATTGCGACAAACGACCTGTACATATAAGACTGGAAATACCTGTAAATATATGGCGGGAAATACTTGCACACACATACATATGGCCCCTGCGCTCAAGGCCAAGAACAAATGACTTAGAAAAATTTGCGTTAAATTACATACATCAGTGTCACCAGTGACACTGATGTATGTACTTTAACGCAAATTTCTAAGTCATTTGTTCTTGACCTTGAACACAGGCTTGACCTTGAGCACAGGCTTGACATTGAGCACAGGGGCCGCATGTTATATAATGAAAATATGGATGATGACAAATAAGTAACGAATGTATCTCGGCAATTCGACTAACGGTATCATAGAATGTAGGTAGACACAAACTTTAACGCAAATCTCGGACAAACAGACATACAGGGTTATGACTACATTAATGTATATGTATCCCGAAATTGGGAGGGGGTACATAACATTACTGCCAATTCCACCAGGCACGTTTGACTAAACTTCGTACGATAAAAAATTTGTGTACGAAGATTGTTTATACATTCACGTCACACCATTTTTGACCTACATATAAGGTTAATTTTCAAATTCAGGTTCAAATTCACCAACGATTTCCTTGTACATTTTAGTTTTGCACTTACGAATTTCTTAGAAGTATGAAGTTTAGTGAAAGTACGAAGCCTGGTGAAAATAACACCATATTCTCAGTCATCGACCAAAACATACTCACTGTGTTGATTTCTCGTTCAACAATTCAAGTATTTCACCGACGAGAGAATCCCTATCGTTTCCCCTCCCATGTTTATTTACAATGTCCTTGAACCTTCTTTGACCTTGTATACATTTCTCCCATGGGCGGTCAATCACGGAATTGTCGACGCCATAAATACCCGTGGGTAATTCTCGGGCAATGCCTTCAGTTTCCCCACTGTTGTTTATATAGTGAACACTGCTTGGATCCGATCTAAAAAATAACAACAATTAAACCTTACAATTCGGAATTAAATTTAGTCGTCTGCTGTTTATTTACTATTTTCCTTTTTTTTTTGACATCACAATGATTCTAAAGAGCTGTCAAACCATGTTTTATTGAGTAAGCAGACAACAAAATGTAAACACTCAAGAGACGACAATTTTTCGATTTCCTTCCGCATTCCAAATGATTAAATTTGCTAATTTTCGCTTTCCGCATTCAAAATGGAAAGTTAATTTGCTAATTTCCGCCCTTTCCGCATTAAAATGGTTAAATTTGCTAATGTTCGCTTTCCGTATTCAAATGGTTAAATTGCTAATTTTCGCTTTCCGCATTCAAATGGTTAAATGTGCTAATTTTTGCTTTGACGTTAACTCTCATGTCGTGCGCCAGTCTATCAATGAAATACCCGCCGTGCTTCTAACTGGAAATATATGTGCTATGATTCATTATTATGCTACAGGAGCATTATGATCAGGAGCTACACTAGTCTCAAATTGCATAAGCTCCATTTCTCCAGTCACATCCACAAGTGAAGGGATCAATGCACAAAGGAAGCTAACTCCGTGACGGAGTTGTCCCCCTTTCTCCATTGTTACTTGAATTATTATAACTTCTTTGATTTCTTTGACAGATACTTTGTACAGTTTACTCACCTTAAGTCAACCAGCAGCAACTGGAATGGATTGTATTTGTCCACTTGTGTCGATAGTGATGTCAAAAATTCGCCGCACGACTCATCGCTCGTGATGAAATCCCGCACAAGGTGTCCTGCAAGTATTTGACTATCACTGGAGAAATGGGCCTCAGGGCATTTCCGACATGTCTAAATCCTGACTTATTTCCTAGTACACATTCCTGCAGCATAAAGACGACCTATGCCGGTATTTAGAAACATGGTGTGTGTGTTCCATATAGCCAACAGTGCAGACCATGATCATACTGGATGGATGCCCAATAGCCAGTCGTACGCGACTTGTGAGACACTCTATTGAACAAGGAGCACTTGCCTATTCCTATCTTATTACAATCAATTCCACTTGAAATCATTAAATTTAACTAGCTGGTGGCTCACCAAACGGCCACATCAGTCCGAGCGGAGGCTCGAACCAGAAATTCGGATACAGTATACAGTGGAGTATACAGTGGAACCTCTCTAAACTGTACACCAAGAAAACACCTGTGATCTTATTTGTGATTAGTTTCTTGGTCAGTGATCTCAGGTGATAAAGTATGTTCGTGATCGTATAGCACACAGCTATGGCTCAGAATGATAAAATGCCTGATTACCAATGAAGCCTCTCTAAGCCGGACACCCTGGGGACCTCCCAGGTTGTCCGGTTTAGAGAGGTTTCACTGTACATACAATGTGAGAGGATTGGAACGAAAGATTGCTATCTTATATAGTTCCTCTCCCAGTTGTGAGGCGGGTGTCTTGTCCAATATGCCACAGCGATTAATATGGGCAAGGGGGTTGGGTAAACTATTTAGATCACGGCTTGATGAGCTTCCTCGTACAGGAGGAGCAAATTAATTAATGGGGTTTAACGTCCCAACAACAACCAAGGTCATATAGGGACAGGACCACAGCTTAAAGTCCCATCCGACAGATCAGTGGGATGGAAATACTACAGAAGTATAGTTCATGTCTAGGGTATATGTTTTGAACTCGCAACATGCAGTGTTGAAGTCCTGTATTCTACCCCTGAGCCCATTATTCCATATACAGTCAAACCTGTGAATAACGGCCAGCCATAGGAAGTGAAATATCTGGCCTTTGTTTGCAGGTGGTCTTTATTCGCAGGGTCATTTATGTAGTACGGTAATTGTGCCATTGGGACAACGAATGTGTGGCCTTTACAGCCGGGTGATTGCTATTTCGTCTTTAGCACAGGTTCGACTGTACATGTACACATATGTGGCAGTGACTGGAGAAATGTGGCTTATGGGTTGTGCGATGAGTGTAGATCCAGATCAGACTGTGCATCCGCACAGTCTGATCAGGATCTACACCGTTCGCCATTCCATCACAATGAAACGTCCGTCATGCTTCCCACAAGCAATATAGATTTTTATCAGGCTACGAGAGTATTTGCTCAGGCCCATCCCTACAGCCGGGGGAACCGTGTTCTAAGTATTGCTTACCTCTTCCCTTCATGTTGGGTTTCTGGCGGGCCAGGACATTCAACAAAACACCCAGCTTTCCCGTCCTTGACATTCCGAGCCATGTTCCACCTTCCCGTCCGGGTTCAAGGTCCATACCTAAATATAGATACAATGGAAGCTATCTAAACCGGACACCAAGAAAACTCATGTGATCTTATTTTTTGATTTTCTTGGTCATTTATCTCATGTGATAATGTATGTTCGTGATCACATAGCACACAGCTATGGCTCAGAATGATCAAATGCATGATTTACAGTGAAACCTCTCTAAGCCGGACACCCTGGGGACCTCCCAGGGTGTCCGGTTTAGAGAGGTTTCATTGTACTCGGCAGTAAGTTAACAGAGAAATTTGGCGGCCATTTTGAATATATCGCAAAAACAATCGTACCAATTGACTAACTGCATGTTGGCTTGCATCTGAATTGGAAAGCACTAGAACTGCTGACAGTGGAGTTAATTTGTGAACACAATGCTTACTTGCAGCCAATGAATATTTGAGTGTATTTGACAACACCCGGATTCCGAATTTCCGAGTAACCACGTGATCCAATCATGGTTCGCACTAACAAAAGCATAAATTCAAGATGGCCGAAAAATAGTAACAGTTTGAACCATGTAGACTTGACCAGAAATCCAAGTACATGCAGACATTCGACGCCATTTTTACTGAAATATCTTTTTTTTTCGGAATCTCTATCGTTGAAATGCAGAGATGCGAAAAAAAGCAGCCCAATTATTTCTACCTCCTATCCATTCACGCTTGTCTCCCCTGAACTCCGCCGTAGTTGTCGGACGGACCCAGTACTCGTCACGATTACTGGCAATGACCAGTTTGTAGCCGTCAGCGGCTGGCTCATCAGTAATGCACAGAAACAGGATACACATTGACAATGGTTCAGCTGCCTGAAACGAAACTACACAACCGCCTGTGTTAATCTTGTCCAGAGGTCAACGTTTCTGAACATCTATTGGCAATCTCAACTAGCAACAAGAACTGGCATGCATCGTTAAACAAAGCTAATCCCATCGCTGGCGGCCTTGATAATAAAACAAAACAAAACAAACATAATTCCTCAGTGACCTTGACCTTGGGCGGTCGGACGTGGGTTGTATGCAAAACAGAGCACCATCCATAGATACACATTGTGGCCACATATTATCAAAATCGGTGAAGCGGTTCATAAATTATTGAATTAACAAAAAGACACTTTAACGCATTTGCCTTACAAACAAGGTGAACACAAGTCCTCAGTGACCTTGACCTTGGGTGGTCAGTTGTGGGTCGTATGCAAAATAAACACAGCACCATCCCTAGACACACATTGTGGCCAAATATTAGGCAGGGCTACATGGAGGTATGTGGAGCTGGACTCCATGGTGGTAGGTGGAGCCACATAGGGGTAGGCGGAGCTTTTTTTTTTTGCTTATATTTAACGGCGGCACTGGCTCTAGGACCTTGCATGCCGTCTCCCAAGAATGGGAGAAAGAACGGAGGTAGAGATTTTTTGAGAGAAGCCGGTAATTCGTATTTACAGAGCAACTACGAATTATCGGTACCCATTCACAGCTGGGTGAACTGGAGCAATGTGGATAAAGTGTCTTGCTCAAGGACACAACGCAGCGCCTCCGGTGAGGCTCGAACCCACGACCTTTAGATCAGCAGTCTGACGCTCTAACCATTAGGCCACTGCGCCATAGGCGGAGCTGGAACTCTGTGGTGGTATGTGGAGCTACACAGGGGTAGGCGGATCTGAAACTCTGTGGTGACAGGTGGAGCTACATATGGGTAGGCGGAGATGTAAGTGTAACAATTATGTGGTGGTAGGTGGAGATATACAGGTGTAGGCGGAGATGTAACTATGTGGTGGTATGTGGAGCTATACATAGGAGTAGGCGGAGATGTAACTATGTGGTGGTAGGTGGAGCTTATACATAGGGGTAGGCGGAGATGGAACTATGTGGTGGTAGGTGGAGCTATATACATAGTGGTAGCCTGGGTTGTAACTATCTGGTGTTAGGTGGAACTATATACATATCGGTAGGCGGAGATGTAACTATGTGGTGGTAGGTGGAGCTACATAGGGGTAGGCGGAGCTGGAACTCTGTGATGGTAGGTGAAGCTACATAGGGGCAGGCGAAGCTACCTGGCGGTAGGTGGAGCTACATTGATGTAGGTGGAGCTACATTGATGTAGGCGGAGCTGTAACTCTGTGGTTGAACGTAGAGCTACTTAGATGTAGGTAGAGCTACATGGTGGTAGGTGGAGATACATGGAGGTAGGCGAAATTGGAACTCTGTGGTGGTAGGTGGCGATACATAGAGGTAGGCGGATGCACAGGTGATTCTAGCGTGTCTTGGATGGTCAATTGTTTGTATATATATACATGAAAAAAAAAAATCAAACACGTTTACTTCCTCATTATTAGCCGCCATCTTTAAAAAAATCGAATCACTTGACACGCAGTAATTTGGTTGGCTAATGGGAAATGACGTCAGTCTCCGGTAACCAACCAAATCACTGCGTGCACGTGATTGAAATATTTTCCAATACACGCTAGAATCACCTGTGGGCGGATGTAGCAAACATGGCGCACGTTACTGCTATGAAAAGTTATTTGATGTTGGTGTGCCGACTTGTGGCTTGCGTCGAATAATGGTTACATGATAGAACACAATGCCGGTGTAGAGCTATGAGTAGAGAAAAGTTTACCTATTATACGACAACCTTCGATATTCCGCCGGATTAATATGTAAGCTGTAAGTAGAATGTATTTGCTTTTATTTAAATGACCATTTCATCATATATTACATCAGCTCACAACAATTCCTGTGTCAGATCTCAAACAACAACAAACTTCGTTCTAATTTATGACCTAACCTTTATTAATACAAGGGAAATAACTGTTTTCAATGCGGGACAGTTTCGAACGGACCAGCTGGAAAACTCCGGACTTTACGGAAGAAAGGACTGTTCTCACGAAATTTATTTCACGTTGTCTCTGCCTGTGTGACACATCGTAATTATCTTCAATAACATTTATTGCGGTTGACATTTATTTAGATATTAGATATTAGATAACAGATCTTATGATTTCTCAAACGAAGTAACTGCAACAGCTCCTAGACTAGGAGTTCCCTGTAACTTTGGTCAACTTTGAACTTTAATACAATATAATAAAGGACATGGTTGTGTCAAGAGAACTATAGTTTATAGTATTTAAGATAAGTACAGACCTAGATCAGTCTGCACGGAGACTGATCTAGGTCTGCACTTGTCTTAAATCGATATTCACACAGTGAAGCACGTACCGTCTTGCTTCCAACACACAATGTTTGACTACTTCATTATCAGGTTACTGGGTTGTGCTTGTAGAACATGAGCTAAGTTGGTGACAAAATAGTGTCATAAGCCTTATGTTTCCAGTCACTGCACATGTCGCTGCAATCAGTCAGAACCCATGTCATATTCATACCAACAATTATTACATAAGATCATTCAACGCACGAAATTACGACAAATCTCCAGTAGTATTATGTGTACATGCAATGGTGATGTTCAGTTGAACTCAATTACATAATTATATAATAAATTGAAACGATGTCCAGTCTTTGTGGCAAATGGCAGTTGAGCCGAAGAAAATTGCGGCTGAAATTCGCGACGAACAACAACAACAATGACATTAAACTACATGTTAAAGCGACTCCACTCCAGATGAGGGGTAAAACGGATACTATTTTAAATAAATAAGTACCTAATGATGTAACTATTGCGACAGGTTTAAAAATTATAAGTGGCCAGTATAGATATTTATTTATTTAATATTAATTAATTTGTTGGGAGTGGCGCGCGTTACTCCCATTTATTTTTTATAATTCGCGCTATACTGATATTGCCCGTCACGTGGTATCATGCACATGCGCAGTTGACTGTCTTGGTGTGTTTTGAGACGGTCCCTCGGAAGAAAATTGCCGATGCGATAGCACGTCCGTTACAAAATACATACTTTCTACATATTTAAACAACATCTGTGGTCTGCCCTAGGTAAAAGTAAGTTATTTGGAAATGTATTGATGTTGAAACACATTCGTTTCATATAGAACGCCTGTGTATAAACGCTAATATGTATCGACTTACCTCAGAGTCGGACATTGTTGTTGATATAGCTGGACGCGATGTGCGCATGCCCGGAAGTATGATTTGTGGGCCATTTGTGTCACGTGGGATTACGTACGGCAAGCAGGTCGTAAGTAAAAATAGAATTGGAAACGGAAAAGCCCTTTCGTATAGGGACGTATAAAGTAAGATTTAACGCGAATATAAACATCCACCAACCGAAAATGAGCTCGCAATGTGTAGATATATAGCAAATGCAGGTAAACATCGCGTGAAAAAAATACAGTACACTGTAATCCCATCTGGAGTGGAGCCGCTTTAATGGAGTGGGTATTG
>CM055277.1:28342172-28382261 GCA_029237695.1 Conchocele bisecta
TGGAGTGGGTATTGTAAATACTGTACCACCTCGTAGTACAGTTCAGCCATTAGCACTGCCGGATCCATCAGTCGGACATCGTGCATAATTTGTTGGCTATATCAGGCTCCAGATAATTAGTAATTGAGTATTGTCACTCCATCATTTCTGAAGCAACTGGGTATTTATAAATGTTAATTGGGTAAAATAAAACCACACTAGTGTTTACACGTCAACAGACAGCAAATATTGAATAGTTTTCTTCGAAATTAAAACATGTCTTGGCATTTCATTAGAATTGTCTCCTTGGAGACAATTCTAATGTGATACCAAGATCTGTTTTCATGGAAAATAAGCAAAATATGCTATATTTGTGGTCTGTTTCTTGTTTTCTGCAGCATGGGGTCCATTTTCTGTAAATGCAAACAATAATTTTCTAACCCTTCTACAACAGACCTGTGAACACTCACGCATTCTGCGTGAGACTCATGCATTCGACGTCTGTGTCACGCTCTCACGCACTGATAAATGATTCTGACGCATTTGACCAAAAACGTGATGGAAAAATAACTGCATAATGGATTTCTGAGTTTTAACAGCTCAGTGTTTACAAATATAGAACATAAACGTGTCGTACTACATGTGTTCAGCGTGTACCTACGCACTTTTTATCGAGCCCGCTTGCAGAAAGCGAGACATAGTGATTACAATGACGTCCGGGTGTCCGTGCGTCCGTCCGTCCGAAATCTGCGCTAAAGTTTTTAAATACCTTATATCTCTGCAGTCATAAGTCACTTTGACTTGAAACTTCATATGCTTATTAGTCATGATCCATATATTCATGCTGTATCCCACTCATGCGGCCCCTGTGCACAAGGTCAATGTCAAATGACTTACAAGTTTGCGTTCCGAAATCTGCGTTAAAGTTTTTAAATACCTTATATCTCTGCAGTCCTAAGTCACATTGACTTGAAATTTCATATGCTTATTAGTCATCATCCATATATTCATTCTGTGTCCCACTCATGCGGCCCCTGTGCCCCTATGTCAAGGTCAAATGACTTAGAAGTTTGCGTTAAAGTTTCTGTCAAAGTTTGCGTTAAAGTTTCTGTCAAAGTTTGCGTTAAAGTTTTCACATACCTACTATCTCTGTAACCGTATGTCAGATTTGCTTGAAATTTCGTATGCTTATTGGGCATCAAACTTCAAATAAATACACTCTGAGACCATCAAATGCATTGGCGGGCTCCACATGCGGGCCGCGGCCATCCTCGTTATTAAATATGAATTACAATTGATTAAGGCTTTCTTTCAGACGCTCGCGGCTCAGTGAAAAAAAAGTGTTTCATGTTCTTATTAGTTCATGATTATAGCATATTGTGTAATTTTCATTCTAGCAGGATAAGAACCAATGTGTAATAAAAATTTGGATATAGATTATGTTTGTAATTAACTTTTAAGCTGGAGCATACCCCCGGACCCCGGCCGCTAGCAAACTCGGCACCTACGGGGTGTCAATTAAATCTCACTCATTTCAGTTTTCTCAGGTTGACAGCTCTGCTACAATGGTAAACAAAAAATTCAGAATTATTACTTTGTATTTCTTTTATAATACTAATATTTTGTTCAGATGTAAAATATCTCAAATATGTCACAATTAACTGCTAAAGTGCGAATCAGATCTGATTTGCTATTCTGCAGAGGAACCCTATGAGTGGAATCGTAACTCTAGCTATGGACAGTACGGGAGTAAATTGCAAGAGTTACCGTTCGCAACTAGGGTTGGTATGGCAACAAGTGAATTAATAATTTTGTAGAACATGATTAATCTCTGATCAATGCGACGGAGTTCACGGAATGACATCATTGCAGTGACACTTGAAGTTCTGACATAATTGACATAATTGTGTTTTACTGAGTTGCATATAGCAGCGCTCCAGATAAGCTGCGTATTTGCTTAAATACCCAATTAAAATTGCCAAAAGCCCAATTGAAATCAGAAGTAGCGAGTATCAAAAAGCAATAAAAGATTTGTGGTACTTTCTTCATGCTTCAGAAAACAATAAACAGACCACAAATATAGCATATTTTTCTTATTTTCCATGAATACACATCTTGGTATTTCATTAGAATTGTCTCCCAAGACATGTTTTCATTTCGAAGCAAACTATTCAATAATTGCTGTCTCTTGATGTGTAAACAGTAGTGTGATTTTATTTTACCCAATTATAATTTTGAAATACCCAATTGCATCAGAAATGATGGAGTGACAATACTCAATTACTAATGCCTTATCTGTAGCACTGCTAGGAACAAAAGTAGAATGGAATGTTAACTATTTGTTCCAGTTTGATGATGCTGAGTTCCAATCAGTTAAAAATAGCATACAATAACGAGCTTAAGAAATATGGCGGTGATATTATATTTAAAAGTAATCTTCATGACGCAAAGCAATTAGCAAACAGGTATACCTTTTTAAATGAAGTTTTGATCTCGTGGTGCAAAATTAACTTCCAATATTCAAGTACCAACGTAGCACATGAGATTTTATGGCACGACCCTAACGTAAAACTTGAAAGAACCAGTACGATATTTGATAAAGAGTGGTATAACAAAGGTATTATGTACATGAAGCATGTATATGATTTTAGAGTAAACGATTTCTACAGTTTCAGTGATTTTAAGGATACATATGAAATAAATGCTGGCGACTTCTTAAAATATTACGCATTGATATGCAATATTAAAACTGAATGGAAAGTAAAGATGAGAACAGAATCGTTAAACAACGAGGTGCCGACATACTTAATAAATAAAACATTATCGTCTAAAAGTTTAAATAGAATGTTATACAACAAACAAGTTGAATCAATGAGACTACCACAACTAAAACATGTACGAAAATGGGAGATCGAATTAGACAATCAAGAAATTGAATGGAAATATATATTTTCAATAACGTACTAGAGTACAATCAGTACAAAACTTAGAGCATTTCAATATAAATATCTGATGAGAATAATACCAAAAAAAATCGTTTTTGTTTAAATGCAAACGAAAACCATCAAACTTGTGTGAATTTTGCCACATGTTTTGGGAATGCACCGTCATACAACAATTTTGGACTGACGTAAACCAGTTATTACAAACGAGTAGGCTAGATTATAATCTCAATTTAACATATGAATATATATCATTTTGTAACGCGAAAGTTGCTTATAAAAAGAAAACAATACTTATTAGTTTTATAATCCTTTTAAAGCAAAATATTTTATTTTCAGATGCAAATATAGTGAATAACAACCAACATTGGAACACTTTAACGCATATCTTAAACAAACAATACAAATTGAAGAAACTATTGCCACTATGAGAGATAAACTCCAAAAATTTCAATTAAAATGGAATGACTTTATTCAGTAAGCAAACACCTTTTAACAACACTGCCTTTATCTTACCATATCTATATTCCCAAACCACTATACGTTACCGTATAAGCGAGTTTTGACCCTTCTCACCTTCCGATATAAATAAACCTCCTACCCCAATCCAATAATTCAATAGCCTATATAGAACCTTTAAAAAAAAGTAAAACTCATTGTTACATGCATAACTGCAATTAAGGAATGTGACCATGCTCTGACAAATACGTATTTGTTTTTCTGTTTGTCAGATCACGGTCTGTTTTATTCTTTACGCATACATGTGTACACTATATTAGTTTTACCATGTTAACTATGTGTATGATTGTATGTTATGTATTATATACATGTAACAAAGAGCATTAAAGATTAATAAAAAAAGAAAGAAAAAAGAAATAGGCTACAGGTTTGGCCTTGATGTACGTCTTTGGCTTTCTTGTATGTGAGGGTTGAATCTGGTTATACCCCTTATATGAATAATATGATTATTAGGGGAAGGGGCCAAGTGTCATTGGTGTGCTATTTCATTTTTTTTCTCGGCAGGAATCAATACAATTTAAACTTGTATTCTTTGTTTGTCCATGTTGGATTGTCGACATCTACTGGAGTGGAAAGTGTTCTCTCGATATATTCACAGTTGTCTTCAGCATCTACTAGTATGACAGTGCTAGTCCTGAAACACAAGTAGTATGTCATGTCTAATTATATACGTACTTTCGTTTCCCATTGAAACACAATGTAACGGAAGACGTCTGAATATTTGTCCATATTGACGTCTCGTGAGTTCATATTGGTCAGTGCAGGAACTACGCTTCACAGCGCAAAATAGTTCCTTCTAACTCACCACTAATTTGTTTATGTTGTGTATATTTTGTGTAATTTTAGAAGCGCATATAAATTGGGAGTGATTAACGTATATAATAACAAGAGTGCCGAAGGTCACAATATACGCCCGTCGACGCAAGGCCAGTCAACAAGGGGAGATAACTTATGTTGACGTGATAAACATGTAAAGCAAATTTGGTTACGATCCGTCAAGTAGAACTCGACTTATTGCTTGGATAAGGATGGCCGCCAAGGGGAGATAAGTCATCGGAAATCAATAGGCTTCTTCGCCTTGCCGTGATAAACATGTATCCGAATTTGGTTTCGATCGGTGAAGTAGAACTCGAGTTATTGCGTGGACAAGGATACAGAGTGCGAAAATTAAAAATGGCCGCCAAGGGGAGATATGTCTTCGGAAATTCTTCAAAATCAATAGGCTTCATTGTCTTGCCATGATAAACATGTATACCGAATTTGATTTCAATCGGTGAAGTGGAATGTGGACAAGGATACAGAGTGCGAAAATTAAAAATGGTCGCCAAGGGGAGATAAGTCATCGGAAATTCTTCAAAATCAATAGGTTTCAAGTAGAAGTTGAATTTGGTTACGAGCGGTGAAGTAGAACTTGAGTTATTGCGTGGACAAGGATACAGAGTGCGAAAATTAAAAATGGCTGCCAAGGGGAGAAAAGTATCGGAAATTATTCAAAATCAATAGGCTTCATTGTCTTGCCATGATAAACATGTATACTGAATTTGGTTTCGATCGGTGAAGTAGAACTTGAGTTATTACGTGGACAAGGATACAGAGTGCGAAAATTAAAAATGACCGCCAAGGGGAGATAAGTCATCGGAAATTCTTCAAAATCAATAGGTTTCAAGTAGAAGTTGAATTTGGTTACGAGCGGTGAAGTAGAACTTGAGTTATTGCGTGGACAAGGATACAGAGTGCGAAAATTAAAAATGGCTGCCAAGGGGAGAAAAGTATCGGAAATTATTCAAAATCAATAGGCTTCATTGTCTTGCTATGATAAACATGTATACTGAATTTGGTTTCGATCGGTGAAGTAGAACTTGAGTTATTACGTGGACAAGGATACAGAGTGCGAAAATAAAAAATGGCCGCCAAGGGGATATAAGTCATCGGAAATTTGTCAAAATCAAAACGTTTCTTCGTCTTGCCGTGATAAACATGTATACCGAATTTGGTTACGAGCGGTGAAGTAGAACTTGAGTTATTGCGTGGACAAGGATAAAAAGTGTGAAAAATAAAAATGGCCGCCAAGGGGAGATAAGTCATCGGAAATATTTCAAAATCAATAGGCTTCTTCGGGTTGACGTGATAAATATGTATACCAAATTTGGTTACAATCCGTCAACTAGCACTCTAGTTATTGCATGGACAAGCTGTGCTCACCCGCCGTCCTCCCGCCCTCCCGCCCTCACGCCCTCCCGCCCGCCGTCCACCCGCGCCCTCCCGCCCGTACAAGATGAATACATAATACGTCCCGTCTTTTCAAACGGGTGTATAAAAAGGTTATTTGATTTGTATGTAGATATATGCCACTCGTTGCGCGGAAAAGTCGCGCAATATCGCACGCTGCAGAACTCGTGCATATATCCACATACAAATCAAGTAACTTATAATAACAGTGGTATAAAATTTTGATGAACACAATGGCAAGTGAGCAAGGGCTCACAGATACCCCCGGCCGCCGCCAAATATGTTCTAAGTCATTTGGCCTTGGCATTGGTCGTGAAAGCCGCATGAATGGGATTTATAATGTAAATACGGATGGTGATAAGAAGTATATGAAGTTTCAAGTCAATCTGACTTACTGTTGCAGAGATAGCGACTACATTTTCAAAAACGTTAAATTTGCGGCAAATTTCAAATTAATTTGACCTTGACCATGGGTGGGCTATAGAATGAAAATATGGATGATGATAAAGAAGTATATGAAGATTCAAGTCAATCCTACTTACAGTTACAGAGATAATCGGTAATTTAACGCAAATCTTACGGACGGACATGTTTACATGTTGTCATTGAGTTGTCTTAATAAATGGTTATGAAAGTAAATAATAAGAGTGCCGAAGGTCACAGTATACGCCCGTCGAGGCAATGCCAGTCAACAAGGGGAGATAGGTCACTGAAAACCAATAGGGTTCTTCATCTTGCCTTGATAAACCAAATTTGGTTATGATCCGTCAAGTAGAACTTGATTTATTGCGTGGACAAGGATACAGAATGTGAAAATAAAAAATGGTTGCTAAGGGGAGATAAATCATCGGAAATTTTTGAAAATGAATATGCTTCTTCATCCTGCAGGGATAAACATGTAAACCGAATTTGGCTATGATCGGTGAAGTAGAACTTGAGTTATTGAGTGGACAAGGAGTGTGGAAATTAAAAATGGTCACCAAAGGGAGATAAGTGATCGGCAATTTTTGAAAATCGATAGACTTTTTCGTCTTGTCGTGATACACATATATGCCGAATTTGGTTATGATTGGTCAAGTAGAACTTGAGTTATTGCCTGGACACTTGAGTTATTGCAATGACCGCCAAGGGGAGACAAGTCATCGGAAAATGTGTATACCGAAGTTGGTTATGATCGGTCAAGTAGAACTTGCGAGGACAAGGATGCAAAGTGCAAAGTGCAAAGATTAAAAATGGCCGCCAAGTGGAGATAGGTCATCGGAATTTTTTTGAAAATGAGTAGGCTTATTCGTCTTGCCGGGATAAACATGTATACCGAATTTGGTTACGATACGTCAAGTAGTAACTTTAGTAGTTATTGCACGTACAAGCTGTGCCCTCCCGCCCGCCGGACGCCCGCCTGCCCTCCTGTACAAGGTGAATACATAATATGTATAAAAACTCAAAACAGAAATAGAATATCAGTCTAGTGTCCGTTGATATCAAGTTTAATAAGCTCGGCTCGGAAGCGGTAGGAATTCCTCGGCGAGCCGATGAATTCCTACGCGTTTCCTAACCTTGCACGATAAACTTAATAAAAGACACCAGCCTGATATTGTCAGTGTTCTGTACGTTACCGGGTGCCGTATTTTACAGAGGGACTCCAGACAAATATTGCACTACGTTCTCGGATCAAGGGGTAATCCGTCGGCCAACCGACATCCCGGAACTGTTTCTGGAGCTGCGCGTCCGGAAAATACCTGAACATATATATGAAAAAAAACACCTGGAAAATACCGGAATATATGAAAACACCTAGCCATATATGTGAGAAAAAATACCGGAATATATTACGACGCATGGAAATATGACAGGAAAATACCTGAACATATATAAAAACACCTGGCCATATATGGGAACATATCTGAACATATCTGAACATATACATGTATAGCGGGAAAATACCTGGATATTAGTTGCAAGAAAATACATGAACATACAGTCAAACCTGTGCTAAAGATCACCTCCGATTAGCAATCACCTGGCTGTAAAGGCCACAATTTTGTTGTCCCAATGGCACAATTACTATATAATTGACCCTGCGAATGAAGACCACCTGTGAACAAAGGCCAGATTGTTCACGTCCCATGGCTGACCTTTATTCACAGGTTTGACTGTAATTGTATGGCGGGAAAATAACTGGACGTATATGACAGGAAATACCTGAACATATATTACGACAAATGACCTGTACATATAAGACTGGAAATACCTGTAAATATATGGCGGGAAATACTTGCACACACATATATATATATACATACATACGGCCCATGTGCTCAAGGTCAAGAACAGTTGACTTCTAAGTCATTTGTTCTTGACCTTGAACATCACCAGTGACACTGATGTATGTACTTTATCGCAAATTTCTAAGTCATTTGTTCTTGACCTTGAGCGTCACCAGTGACACTGATGTATGTACTTTATCGCAAATTTCTAAGTCATTTATTCTTGACCTTGAACATCACCAGTGACACTGATGTATGTACTTTATCGCAAATTTCTAAGTCATTTGTTCTTGACCTTGAACATCACCAGTGACGCTGATGTATGCACTTTAACGCAAATTTCTAAGTCATTTGTGCTTGACCTTGAGCGTCACCAGTGAATCTGATGTATGTACTTTAACGCAAATTGCTAAGTCATTTGTTCTTGACGTTGAGCACAGGCTTGACATTGACGGGGGCCACATAGTATATAATGAAAATATGGATGATGACAAATAAGTAATGAGTGAATCACGGCAATTCGACTAACGGTATCATAGAATGTAGGTAGGCACAAACTTTAACGCAAATCTCGGACAAACAGACATACAGGGTGATGACTACATTAATGTATATGTAACCCGAAATTGGGAGGTGGGTACATAACAGTACTGCCAATTCCACCAGGCACGTTTGACTAAACTTCGTACAACAAAAATGTTTGTACGAGGATTGTTTATACATTCACGTCACACCATTTTCGACCAACATTTTCAAATTCAGTTTAAAATTCACCAACGATTTCCTTGTACATTTTAGTTTTACACTTACGAATTTCTTAGTCGTACGAAGTTTAGTGAAAGTACGAAGCCTAGTGAAAATAACACCATATTCTTAGCCATCGACCAAAACATACTCACTGTGTTGATTTCTCGTTCAACAATTCAAGTATTTCACCGACGAGAGAATCCCTATCGTTTCTCCTCCCATGTGTATTTACAATGTCCTTGAACCTTCTTTGACCTTGTGTACATTTCTCCAATGGGCGGTCAATCACGGAATTGTCGACGCCATAAATACCCGTGGGTAATTCTCGGGCAACGCCTTCAGTTTCCCCACTGTTGTTTATATAGTGGACACTGCTTGGATCCGATCTAAAAATAACAACAATTAAACCTTACAATTCGGAATTAAAATTTTGTCGTCTGCTGTTTATTTACTATTTTCCTTTTTGTAACATCACAAACACAACAATTTTGTCGTCTGCTGTTTATTTGATAGTTCCTATTTTTTACATAAAAACCGGATTTGGCAGCGCTTTAGAATCATTTCCGTTGGAAATGATTCTAAAAGAGCTGTCAAACCATGTTTTATTGAGTAAGAAGACGACAAAATGTAAACACTCAAGAGACGACAATTTTCGCTTTCCGCATTCAAATGGTTAAATTTGCTATTTTTGCTTTGACGTTAACTCTCATGTCATTCGCCAGTATATCAATGAAATACCCGTCATGCTTCTAACTTGAAATATCTTTGCTATGTTTCGTTATTATGCTACAGGAGCGGTATGATCAGGAGCAACACTGGTCTCAAATTGCATAATCTCTATTTCTCCAGTCACATCCACAAGTGAAGGGATCAATGCACGAAGGAAGCTAATTCAGTGACGGAGTTGTCCCCCTTTATCCATTGTTCCTTGAATTATTATAACTTCTTTGACTTCTTTGACAGATACTTTGTACAGTTTATTCACCTTAAGTCAACCAGCAGCAACTGGAATGGATTGTATTGGTCCACTTGTGTCGATATTGATGTCAAAAAATCGCCGCACGACTCGTCGCCCGTGATGAAATCCCGCACAAGGTGTCCTGCAAGTATTTGACTATCTCTAGAGAAATGGGCCTCATGTCATTTCCGACATGTCTAAATCCTGATTTATTTCCTAGTACACGTTCCTGCAGCATAAAGACGACCTATGCCGGTATTTAGAAACATGGTGTGTGTGTTCCATATAGCCAACAGTGCAGACCATGATCAGACTGGATGGATGCCCAATGGCCAGTCGTACGCGTACGTGACTTGTGAGACACTCTATCGAACAAGCAGTACTTGCCTATTCCTATCTTATTACAATCAATTCCACTTGAAATTGTTAAATTTAACTAGCTGGCGGCTCACCAAACGGCCACATCAGTCCGAGCGGAGGCTCGAACCAGAACATTCGACGTCCCAGTTGGTATAAACGTATTTTATTAAATAATAAGTTTCATCAATGTTGGGTTTACAGTGAAACCTCTCCAAATCGAGTACCAAGAAAACATCTGTTATCTTATTTGTGATGAGTTTCTTGGTCAGTTATCTCAGGTGATAATGTCTGTTCGTGATCGTGTAGCACACAGCTATGGCTCAGACTCAGGGTGTCCGGTTTAGAGAGGTTTCACTGTACATACAATGTGAGAGGATTAGAACGAAAGATTGCTATCTTACAGAGTTCCTCTCCCAGTTGTGAGGCGAGTGTCTTGTCCAATATGCCACAACGACTAATATGGGCATGGGGGTTGGGTAAACTATTTAGATCACGGCTTGAGGAGCTGCCTCGTACAGGAGGAGCAAATTAATTAATGTTGTTTAACGTCCCAACAACAACCAAGGTCATATAGGGACAGGACCACAGTTTAAAGTCCCATCCGACAGACCAGTGGGATGGAAATACTACAGAAGTATAGTTCATGTCTAGGGTATGTTTTGAACTCGCAACCTGCAGTGTTGAAGTCCTGTATTCTACCCCTGAGCCCATTATCCCATATACAGTCAAACCTGTGAATAACGGCCAACCATAGGAAGTGAAATATCTGGCCTGTGTTCGCAGGTGGTCTTTATTGTGCCATTGGGACAACAAAAGTGTGGCCTTTACAGTCGGGTGATTGCTATTTGGTCTTTAGCACAGGTTCGACTGTACATGTACACATATGTGGCTGTGACTGGGGAAATGGGGCTTATGGATTGTGCGACCAGTGTAGATCCAAATCAGACTGATCCGGATCTGCACCGATCGCCATTCCATCACAATGAAACGTCCGTCATGCTTCCCACAAGCAATATAGATTGTTATCAGCTGCAGGCTACGAGAGTATTTGCTCAGGCCCATCCCTACAATCGGGGAACCATGCTCTAAGTATTACTTACCTCTTCCCTTCATGTTTGGTTTATGGCGGGCCAGGATATTCAACAGAACACCCAGCTTTCCCGTCCTTGACATTCCGAGCCATGTTCCACCTTCCCGTCCGGGTTCAAGGTCCATACCTAAATATAGATACATGTACTCGGAATTAAGTTAATAGAGAAATTTGGCGGCCATTTTGAATATATCGCAAAAATAATCGTACCAATTGACTAACTGCATGTTGGCTTGCCTCGGAATTGCAAAGCTAGTACTGCTGACAGTGGAGTTAATTTGTGAACACAATTTTCACTTGCAGCCAATGAACATTTGAGTGTATTTGACAACACCCGGATTCCGAATTTCCGAGTAACCACGTGATCCAATCATGGTTCGCACTAACAAAAGCATAAATGCAAGATGGCCGAAAATAGTAACAGATTGAACCATGTAGACTTGACCAGAAATCCAAGTACATTCAGACATTCGACGCCATATTTACTGAAATATCTTCTTTGTTTTCGGAATCTCTATCGTCGAAATGCAGAGATGCGAAAAAAAGCAGCCCAATTATTACTACCTCCAATCCATTCACGCTTGTCTCCCCTGAACTCCGCCGTAGTTGTCGGACGGACCCAGTACTCGTCACGATTACTGGCAATGACCAGTTTGTAGCCGTCAGCGGCTGGCTCATCAGTAATGCACAGAAACAGGATACACATTGACAATGGTTCAGCTGCCTGAAACGAAACTACACAACCGCCTGTGTTAATCTTGTCCAGAGGTTAACGTTTCTGAACATCTATTGGCAATCTCAACTAGCAACAAGAACTGGCATCGTTAAACAAAGCTAATCCCATCGCTGGCAGCCTTGATAATAAAACAAAACAAAAACAACATAATTCCTCAGTGACCTTGACCTTGGGCGGTCGGACGTGGGTTGTATGCAAAACAGAGCACCATCCATAGACACACGTTGTGGCCACATATTATCAAAATCGGTGAAGCGGTTCATAAGTTATTGAATTAACAAAAAGACACTTTAACGCATTTGCCTTACAAACAAGGTGAACATAAGTCCTCAGTGACCTTGACCTTGGGTGGTCAGTTGTGGGTCGTATGCAAAACACAGCACCATCCATAGACACACATTGTGGTCAAATATTATCAAAATCGGTGAAGTACCGTACACGTGTGTACAATTATCACAGAAAACAGAATGTTTTAGTATTATCTGTCGAGCGTTGGCTGTTGATACTATACAATGTATCGCCGATTAAATAACTCTGAGAATACAATTTTCTTGATGAAAGGAAGTCATGAACGCGTAACTAGGTGGAGCTACATGGATGTAGGCGGAGCTACATGGAGGTAGGCGGAGCTGGAACTTCGTGGTGGTATGTGGAGCTACATGGATGTAGGCGGGGATAGAACTCCGTGGTGGTGGTATACGGAGTTACATGAATGTAGACGCAGCTACATGGAGGTATGTGGAGCTGGAACTCTGTGGTGGCAGGTGGAGCTACATATGGATAGGCGGAGCTGGAACTATGTGGTGGTAGGTGGAACTACATAGGGGTAGGCGGAGATGAAACTGTGGTGGTGGTAGGTGGAGCTACACATGGATAGGCGGAGCTGGAACTCTGTGGTGGTAGGTGGAACTACATAGGGGTAGGCGGAGATGAAACTGTGGTGGTGGTAGGTGGAGCTACACAGGGATAGGCGGAGCTGGAACTCTGTGGTGGTAGGTGGAGCTACACAGGGGCAGGCGAAGCTGGAACTCTGTGGTGGTAGGTGGAGCTACACAGGGGTAGGCGGATATGTATACTCTGTGGTGGTAGGTGGAGCTACACAGGGGTAGGCGGATATGTATACTCTGTGGTGGTAGGTGGAGCTACACAGGGGTAGGCGGATATGTATACAACTATATGTGGTGGCAGGTGGAGCTACACAGGGGTAGGCGGAGCTGGAACTCTGTGGTAGTAGGTGGAGCTACACAGGGGTAGGCAGATATGTATACAACTATATGTGGTGGCAGGTGAAGCTTCACAGGGGTATGCGGAGCTGGAACTCTGTGGTGGCAGGTGGAGCTACATATGGGTAGTCGGAGATGTAACTATGTGGTGGTAGGTGGGGCTACATAGAGGTAGGCGGAGCTGGAATTATGTGGTGGTAGGTGGGGCTATACAGGTGTAGGCGGAGATGTAACTATGTGGTGGTATGTGGAGCTATACATACGGGTAGGCGGAGATGTAACTGTGGTGCTAGGTGGAGCTATATATACATAGCGGCAGGCGGAGATGTAACTAGGTGGTGGTAGGTGGAGCTACATAGGGGTGTAGGCGGAGCTGGAACTTCCTTCAGTTCAGTTTGCTTACGTTTAACGGCCACACTGTCTCTATGGACTTGCACGCCGTTGGAACTTCGTGATCGTAGGTGAAACTACAAAGGGGCAGGCGGAGCTACCTGGAGGAAGGTGGAGCTACATTGATGTAGGTGGATCTACATTGATGTAGGCGGAGCTGGAACTCTGTGGTTGAACGTAGAGCTACATGGATGTAGGTAGAGCTACATGGAGGTAGGTGGAGATACATGGAGGTAGGTGAACTTGAAACTCTGTGGTGGTAGGTGGCGCTACATAGAGGTAGGCGGATGCACAGGTGATTCTAGCGTGTCTTGGATGGTCAATTGTTGTTTGTATATACATGAAAATTGTTTTAAAATCAAACACGTTCACTTCCTCATTATTAGCCACCATTTAAAAATATCGAATCACGTGACACGCAGTAATTTGGTTGGCTATTCGGAAATGACGTCAGTCTCCGCTAACCAACCAAACCACTGCGTGCACGTGATTGAAATATTTTCAAAGATGGCGGCTAATATTTATTTATAATGAGGAAGTGAACATGTTTGATTTTAAAAAGCGAATTTAGATTAGTGAGACGCGTTTTTAGTGCAGTTTACACTCGAAATCTTTGAGATTTATGTTAATGTATTAGCAACAGTAAAATCTATGTCGAAAACCCACCCCAAGCTGCGGTTTCGACACGCTGTCAGGAGCGTACTGCCTATACGCGAGTACGCGGCTGAATCCACATGATTCTGAGAAAAAAAAATCGGCCAAAGCTATTTTAGCTCTATTTTTGAGAAAGAAATCTGCCGAGTAAAGGGTTTATTTGTTGATTTATGATCATAAAACTTTCCATTTTCCAGTACTAAATAAAGCACCTCAGAACGCCCAGAATGCACCAGATTGCACCATTGTTTTCAAAATTTTCCGGAGGGGGGGCATGCCCCCGGACCCCCCTACCACAATTATGAATCCACATGGATAGAGGGCTAGCTACGCCCCTGGCTGTAACACGTTGCATAGGTGAGTAACAATTACTACTTTATGTGTCTTTTTCTTTCAATGGTGACGAATGCCAGTTTTGTACCTTTCATAATTACATAATCTTCAGACCCGGGCGCATTTGAATTGTTTTGTACATTGTTTAGAAAGGTGTTTCATATCCTGGACTGCTCATAATTCGAGACTCTAACGATATTAAACAACATGCGTAATCAATAATAGAGTATAGACCTTTTTTATTAGTTACATGCAAATATAATCCAATTATCTGTATATATATTGCGTTTACTGGCTTCAAAAGCAAGGAGAAATGCAATTGTTTACTTTCAAAACACGCTCGTCTACAAATGGCCGCCTCCAGCTTACCGTGAAAGGTCGAGACATCTGACCCTATGACGTCATATGCTCTTCCGGTGCAGGTGCCCGGTTGGAAAACACCACAAATTGTGTCTGCATAATGTACCATTGCGTTCAGGGGTCACGATACATATTGTTTCAAACTTAAATGATTAGACAAACGATTGCCAACTTGGAAAATATAATTTGCTAGATTAAACAAACTAAACAATATGAAGTTTCAACTTGTTGGTTTTAATACTTTTTTAAAGTGGTAATGTCTATTTTTGGAGTAAGACATTTCAATCCCTTCTGCATGTGGTACTCGTCCACAATGGGAATAACAAAAACAGAGAACAGATTGCATATATCTGCTGATAAATGGAGGTATTGAACTGATGTGGACGAACTTAAAAGTGACAATTTAAAAAAAAAATAGGATAAGGTGGTGGCTGAATGAAAATCCATATTCCTACATTATTAGTGCCTTTCTACCTACAAATATTACGTGACCTCCATTGATAAACATGTAAACAACGTACGGGTTCAAGCGAACTAATTTATGTGTAAGTTTTCCTATCGAACTCCGGATTTTAATGGAGGGGGTTAATGGGATTAGTGGAAAACACAACATTTAGGTGTGTTGTGTTGTTTGGCAATGTATTAGTCCTGTTTAAATCGCATTTTTCTAACTTGGCATGTGTGACCTTTTATCTGGCTTCGGTTGAACGCACAAGTGTAATGGAAGTGACGTAACCCGTAAATCTCGCGATAGAACGAGAAAATAAAAATGGCCTCGAATCTGTGCGGCTATCGAAGTTAGAGGATCGTACAAACAATAATTGACCATCCAAGACATGCTAGAATCACCTGTGGGCGGATGTAGCAAACATAGCGCACGTTACTGTTATGAAAAGTGATTTGATGTTGGTGTGCCGACTTGTGGCATGCGTTGAATATAAGGTTTGATCATGTCCAGCCGTGTACAAACGTTTGCTGTGGCCCTCGGGAACTGTTTGAACCCAAGGCCGCATGCCGCGGGTTCAAACAGTTCCCGAGGGCCACAGCAAACGTTAACACACGGCTGGACATGATCAAACGTTATTGTTACATTTCCAACAAAAAAACTGATGTAATTTGAGCATTATATTCAGTATTTTCAGTACCTTTTATAAATCGTCCCATTCACGTAGATAATTTTTGGTATTCATATTCCGGGGCCGCGTCATGAACGTCATGAAGTAGTGACGTCATGAAGGCACTTCCGCGTAGTGACGTCATGAAGGCACTTGGTCTACGCGCGGCCCCGGAATGAGCATTGCCTAAAGCCATATGCAAATAGCACGCGCTATATGTTTGCACATATGTTCATGTTCAAACAACGGTTTGCACATATGTTCATGTTCAAACAACGGAAACCATGTAACAATAATGGTTACATGATAGAACACAATGCCGGTGTAGAGCTATGAGTAGAGAAAAGTTTATCTATTTAGACTATTATACGACAACCTTTGATATTCCGCCAGATTAATATGTAAGCTGTAAGTAGAATGTATTTGCTTGTATTTAAATGAACATTTCATCATATATTACATCAGCTCACAACTACACCAAGTTACGGTTTGACCGCCATTTTGCCTCGTTTTCGAACTTCGGGTAAACAAACCCACGTGGGACAGGCGCTGGCAGAACATATATAGCAGCATCCCCCGATCTAATTTGTACATGTAAGTGTTGTGAAGAGGGGGTTGTAGAAATCAAATGCCCATGGAACTGCAGGGACTGTATACCAACCCATGAAAACTGTCCATGTCTAGTGAAAGGTGAAGGAGATGAATCAAAACTTTCTCGTGACTCGCCCTATAGGTAGTGTTCGGTGTGGTGTTGAGACATGATCGCCCGGTTAGCTCAGTTGATAAGAGCGTCGTGCTAGTGTTACGGGGGTCGTGGGTTCAAACCCCACATCGGGCGACACTTTTTCCCCTTAGAAAATATGTTCCAAGTACTGGGACAGATGGCATGCATGGAAGTGACATATGTGGACTTCTTTGTTTACACATCACTAGGGTATCACCTGGAGCGGGTAAAATCCGGAAATGTGGGCATTGATGCTTGATCGCTGAGTATTTCTGGATGAGATATGTAGCCCCAGAAATTATTACTGGTTCACTATCAGAAAGGTCTGTAATTGAAATGCAGTCTGATCATTCATATGTTACATGTACAGACATCACTCCTACTCAATCAACCAGTAGTACTGCAAGCACCAGCAAAACTGTCCTCACTGCACCACTGCTGCCTGAGATATATTTATGTGCTGTTTGTGGATTGTACACGAAGACGGGTCTACATTGTTTGCAAAGCAAAGCATCGAATGTACAAAATGTAAGATGTGTGCAGGCCTGGAGCAATCAGATGTTCCACATGAAGGTGCTAGTTGGTTTTGTCTACACTGCTGTAATATATAAGATTATACAATTGCTACCCACATGTGAACCATGTGTTCTTCCAGTGATACTTGTCTGTCTCTATGAACACCACAGACTATATATATTAAGTACAGTCCAACATTACTGAACAGGATCTACATTTTATTTTCTGAGTTTATTATGTTCCACAAAAATCTTTTTCGGAGGAGCACATATAGTTGCTATTTTGTCCGTCCAATTGGATCTGCATTAAAGTGGCACAGAGCTATGTGTTTTTGCTGGTGTGGTGGAGTAGCTGATACCAGAGAATGATTATGAATTCAGAAATGCATTTATGATTTTTCCCCAGCATATGTGCTGGTTCTACCCAATGGCCTGTCTATATGACCCTGTCATGTTGAAAAGATACTTTAAACATAATCCAATCCAATCCTCACATCTTGCATGTTTTTGTTGAGAAATAATAAAAAATAATACACATGGCTATAAATACAATATATCTGTTCTATTGATGCCACACAAATCATGGTACATGTAATACATGTATATAACAATACCGGGTTCATGGAATTCAGAGACGACTAAATGTGGCATGTGATTTTGGTATGGTACCAGGCAGAGATATTGTCAAGACAGAGTAATGTACTATACGATCAATATTAGATACTGGTCAAACATGGACACAGTTTCTTGTTTCCCACTTTAATTTACACAAATTATTATGTTACAGCACAATGCATATGCAAATTATACAAATTATTGTTCTGAATATTCAAGAGAAAACTAATCTTTATAGACTGGCTCTTTGAAATTACAAAGTGATGCACAGACAAAACAATTTTGTCATCATAGGGCAACAATGTTATTCAGTCCTGAAATAAGAACAACCTGATCTGGTGCCAGTTATGGCATCCGGAAAGTATGATCGCGATCGTTAAGCCATTTTAGTAGCATTTTACGACAAGCAATGACTGCTGCAGCACTATTCTGTGGGATCAGAGACAGCGGTGTAGTTGATCCCGCCCCGGTGAAAGTGTTAATTAATATGTGAAAGAAAATACATGCATCATATGTAATTTGTTTTTTATTTTCCACCCAATTCAACAAAGTATTTGTGGAGCTGATCAGAGCATACAAAGTTAGAAATGTAATCCTTATATATCGGATCTTTAAAGTTGCAGAGAGCTGCACATACATTCACAATTTTGTTGGCGCATGGTAACAGAGTAATTGGAAGCCCCCCCCCCCCCCCCCCCCCCCCCCTTCAATAAATCTCTCCCATACCCAATCGGCCTATATACCCCCTCCAAATGAACCCCCCTCAATTTTTTATCCGGAAATACCCCCCCCCTCTCAATTTTTTATCCAGATGACGCCCCCCCCCCCCCCCCCCCCGCCCCCCCCCCCCCCCCCCCACTCTCACCTCTCATCAATAAATTCCACAGCCCCATCGGCCTATATACCCCCTCAACACACCGAATAGCAGTGCACAATTTCTTCTATTTTCACTATCGCGTGGGTTTGTTTACCCGAAGTCTCGTTCTGGCGAAACTAGGACAAGATGGTGGATCTCCATATTTGGCAGACCGTGGCTTCCTGTGTCAGATCTCAAACAACAACAAACTTCGTTCTAATGTATGACCTAACCTTTATTAATACAAGGGTAATAACTCTTTTCAATGCGGGACAGTTTCGAACGGACCAGCTGGAAAACTCCGGACTTTACGGAAGAAAGGACCGTTCTCTTGAAATTTATTTCACGTTGTCCAGCTATGCCTGTGTGACACATCGTATTTATCTTCAATACAATCTATTGGGGTTGACATTTATTTAGATATAATAGATATTATGATTTCTCAAACGCAGTGACTGCAACAGACTAATTCAACTTAATGCAGAGCTTCCCTGTAACTTTGGTCAGCATTGAACTTTAATACGGTACAATATAATAAAGGACATATTTGGTTGTGTCAAACGAACTAGTGTTTATAGTATTTAAGACAATTGCAGACCTAGATCAGGGTCTGCACTAATCGATATTCACACAGTGAAGCACCCGTCTTGCTTCCAACAAACACTGTTTGACTACTTCATTATCAGGTTACTGGGTTGTGCTTGTAGAACATGAGCTAAGTTGGTGACAAAATAGTGTCATAAGCCTTATTTTTCCAGTCACTGCACATGTCCCTGCAATCAGTCGGAACCCATGTCATTTTCATACCAACAATTACATAAGATCATTCAACGCACGAAATTACGACAAATCTCCAGTATTATTATGTGTACATGCAATGGTGATGTTCAGTTGAACTCAAGTACATAATTATATAATAAATTGAAACGCATTCCAGTCTATGTGGCAAATGGCAGTTGAGCCGAAGAAAATAGCGACTGAAACCCACGACGAACAACAACAACAATGGTGGGGGCGTGTGCCTGTCTGGAAGGTTCAATGCGGCTGCAGGAGTGTGCGATTCTGGGAAATAATCATAGAAGAACACCTCAAATTAACTTTGAACGTTTAAAATATACATAGTATTGAAATGAGGACTATTGCCCTCATATGGTTGGTGAACTTAAAACCTGATATGCAGGAATCTCATTTATGTCGTGATAATCTGATTCTTAGAACTTGTACTTTTATGATATGATCTTACTGTTATTTGGTATCCCAGATACTGAAATACATATTAATTTTTTTTAGTCCAAGCTCTCGCGGATCAGGTGTTGTCATTGGCTAGGGACTGATTAACGGTAACCATGGTAACACAGTGCAACACTTATGGTAGCAGCATTATAATGCAGCGCTATCTACATAGATGAATATTCATCTCCATATTCATGTAAGATGGGTTTCTTTTATTTTGTTATTCATAATTATTTTAGTTTTATTTTAAATATCTCCTAATTATAGACGACCTTGTGCCTCTGCACATTTAAGTGGATAAACTACAAATATCTTATATTGAGTTTTAATGTAAATGAAACGGGGATAGTTGGTTGCATATACGTGATGGAAAATGCTACATACGATACTGGGATCTTAAATATATATATCTTAACATCGTAGACTCATACTTATCATGAAGCCTGGATGGCGGTGAATGGTTACTAGTGACAATTGCTTGCACTGTGACATACGTCGTATTTTAATCTTAATGGGGTTAATGGGTCGGATATGTGCGGTGGAATATGTGATATTCAAGGATCTAGAATACCTTGTGGTGCTTTTTATCAATATTTTAACACTACGATATTATACACTTTACAGTAAAGCCTGGAACACTGTGAATATGTACAAGTGACTAACGACTGCAATGTAACATACATTGTATTTTACTCTTAAACTAAATATCTTAATTGCTTTTAACTGTTCATTCCTTTAGACTATAGGCACACAGAGGCTAGGTATCTAAATTGTAGTGGTTAATTGATAAATAAACAAGATAAAATGCTGTAGTAACAAATGTGGGACCAGTGACTGCAACATCGAACTTTCCAATATATATGGAGCGACCAAAGGATACATCCGCTGAAAGAATAAATCGTCTCCACGGAAACCAGCTCACCCACCACTATAAGCTACATGATGATACCTGCAAGCTACATGATGATACCTACTATGCCTACAGTTCTACAGATATGAGAAATTAAATATTTTAAATGTAAAAAGTTGTGATAAAACTCATAGCCAGTGCAAATGTGTGTATATATGTACAGTTGTTTAGAATTACGTGCACAATATCTTACAAACTTTAAATATATTCTTAATACGTTTTAAATACTTTTAAGACCACAACTACATGACATTGTACAACGTATTTTAATACGGTGCCGCGAAAAATCAGCGCGGGAAGCTCAACGACAACAACAACAACAACAACAATGGCTGCTGAAACAGGAAATGGATCAAAAAGTGTAGACTTCAACTTCGATTTTGAAGTAATGACACATTATGTGTTGCCAGATGTCACGCAAAAAAATACCAACTATTTAGCTTTGAGAAACGAACACAAACTAATTGCTAGTCAAGTGGATAAATCATTACGAAATATTTGTTTAGCCTTTTTCTAGAGCCGTTTGTTACTTTGTAGGCGGAAATTCAATGTTAAAAAGTGGGTGGAGTATTTTTGTAAGGTGATAATGTAGCCACTACCATTCCCCTCTTGACATACTTGTGTGAAATGTCCTATGTGTGAGAAAAATTAGCTTCAAAAACGTAACACCTCATAGTACAGTTCAGCCATTAGCACTGACGGATCCATTAGTCGTACATCATGCATTTTTGGCTATATCAGGCTCCAGATAAGGAATTAGTAATTGAGTATTGTCACTCCATCATTTCTGAAGCAATTGGGTATTTCAAAATTTTAATTGGGTAAAATAAAACCACATTACTGTTTACACATCGACAGACATCAATTATTGAATAGTTTGCTTCGAAATGAAAACATGTCTTGGCATTTCGTTAGAATTGTCTCATTGGAGACAATTCTAATGTGATACCAAGATCTGTTTTCATGGAAAATAAGCAAAATATGCTATATTTGTGGTCTGTTTCTTGTTTTCTGCAGCATGGGGTCCATTTTCTGTAAAGGCAAAACATAATTTTCTAACCCTTCTACAACAGACCTGTGAACACTCACTCATTTTGCGTGAGACTCACGCATTCCACGTCTGTGTCACCCTCTCACACACTGATAAAGGATTCTGACGCATTTGACCAAAAACGTGATGGAAAAAAAACTGCACAATGGATTTCTGAGTTTTAACAGGATATATTTCTTTATTATATAGACCACTAAGGCCGACTGACGGGATCACACAGGCTATATAGACGACAAAGGCCGACCGGACGAACCACAAAGGCTATATGTATTTATTATATACACGACAAAGGCGGACTGGAGGGGTCACAAAGGCCATATGTACTTACTATATAGACGAAAAAGGTTGACTGGAGGAACCACAAAGGCTATACGTACTTATTATGTACACGACAAATACCGACTGGAGGGATCACAAAGGCTATATGTAATTATTATATAGACGACAAAGGCCGACTGGAGCAACCACAAAGGCTATATTTACTTATTATATAGACGACAAAGGCCGAATGAAGGGATCACAAAGGCTATATGTAATTACTATATACACGGCCAAGGCTGACTGGAGGAACCACAACGGCTATATGTACTTATTATATAGACGATAAAGGGTGACTGGAAGAACCACACAGGCTATATGTATTTATTATATAGACGACAAAGGCGGACTGGAGGGATCACAAAGGCCATATGTACTTATTATATAGAGGAGAAAGGTTGACTGGAGGAACCACAAAGGCTATATGTACTTATTATGTACACGACAAATGCCGACTGGAGGGATCACAAAGGCTATATGTAATTATTATATATACTACAAAGGCTGACTGGAGGAACCACAAAGGCTATATTTACTTATTATATACACCACAAAGGCCGACTGGAGGAACCACAAAGGCTACATGTACTTATTATATAGACCACAAAGGCCGAATAGAGGGGTCACAAAGGCTATAATGATTATATAGACGACAAAGGCTAACTGGAGGAACCACAAAGGCTATATGTACTTATTATATAGACCACATAGGCCGACTGGAGGAACCACAAAGGCTATATTTACTTATTATATAGACGACAAAGGCTGACTGGAGGAACCACAAAGGCTATTATGTACTTATTATATAGACCACAAAGGCCGACTGGAGGAACCACAAAGGCTATGTACTTATTATATACGACAAAGGCCGACTGGAGGAACCACAAAGGCTATATTTACTTATTATATAGACGACAAAGGCTGACTGGAGGAACCACAAAGGCTATTATGTACTTATTATATAGACCACAAAGGCCGACTGGAGGAACCACAAAGGCTAAATGTACTTATTATATAGACGACAAAGGCCGACTGGAGGAACCACAAAGGCTATATGTACTTATTATATAGACGACAAAGGCCGACTGGAGGAACCACAAAGGCTATATGTACTTATTATATAGACGACAAAGGCCGACTGGAGGAACCACTAAGGCAATATTTACTTATTATATAGACGACAAAGGCCGACTGGAGGAGCCACAAAGGCCATATGTACTGATTATATAGACGACAAAGGCCGACTGGAGGAACCACAAAGGCTATATGTACTTATTATATAGACGACAAAGGCCGACTGGAGGGATCACAAAGGCTATGCTGATTATATAGACGACAAAGGCCGACTGGAGGAACCACAAAGGCTATATGTACTTATTATATAGACGACAAAGGCCGACTGGAGGAACCACAAAGGCTATATGTACTTATTATATAGACGACAAAGGCTGACTGGAGGAACCACTAAGGCAATATTTACTTATTATATAGACGACAAAGGCCGACTGGAGGAGCCACAAAGGCCATATGTACTGATTATATAGACGACAAAGGCCGACTGGAGGAACCACAAAGGCTACATGTACTTATTATATAGACGACAAAGGCCGACTGGAGGGATCACAAAGGCTGACTGAAGGAACCGCAAAGGCTATATTTACTTATTATATAGACCACAAAGGCCGACTGGAGGAACCACAAAGGCTATATGTACTTATTATATTATTTTCAAATTAGCACGGACGTGACGGACGACAAGTGTCGACTTTTTATATCTACATTCGGCGGTAATAAGACAAGATATAAATTGGGGTGGGGGGGGGGGGTCAGAATAAGACGAAATAGGAATGGTTGGGAATGGAATTCATGCGCGACTATAAGTCGGGAGTTGAAGAGGTTCCAATCCTTGTTTGTACGTTGATTTCAGAAAGTGTAGTAACAGTTTGCCGTGTTATACGTCCCGTTCATCTCCTCCTGATAGTTAAATTTTTAAATTTCAAAAGGAACAGTTTACTGCCAATAATTGACGTAATTACGTTAATTTCAAATACAGGACATGGGAAGGAAAATGTTTGTGGAATAAACTGTGCTAAATACTATGGGTTAATTGACGGGAACATGTCAGCTAGCGTAAATGTCATTTACAACTAGTTACACGTTTATTCGGCCGTGTAAATAAAATATTCGTTGCAAAGCCGTACATATATATATAGCGCTCATAAACATATCTTGATCACCGTGTGGATACCTATTTTCAAGGTAGATAACTGATGTCTGAAAATTCGGCATTCGTCCTATGTTTACGTAATGTATTGATACATAAAGCATGTTTAAATGAATGTCATTGATTGATCATTGACTTATATTAATAATAATGCAATAAGTATAATCGGTGTTTAGCTGCATCTGCTAAACGATATGTTAATAGGTGTTAATCAGTCTTTGTCCAATTCCGCGCGGCGCGATCGGCACAGATGCGCGTTTAGATAATTTAACAAAACACGTATATTTGTGGTAGATTATTGCATTCAAATGATTAAAATGATCATAACACATACTAATTCAGTCAATTCAATGACAATGTATGGTATAAATATCCGCTAACGGACGTACAAGCCACTTCGAACAGCCTTTGGTGTGTTTAGGGTGACCGATAGTATATTGTGTAATTTTCATTCTAGCAGGATAAGAACCAATGTATAATCAAAATTTGGATATAGATTATTTTTGTAATTAACTTTTGAGCTGGAGCATACCCCCGGCCGCTGGTAAACTCGGCCCCTACGGGGTGTCAATTAAATCTCACTTATTTCAGTTTTCTCAGGTTGACAGCTCTGCTACAATGGTAAAAAAATGTTTCAGAATTATTAGTTTGTATTACTTTTATAATACCATATTTTTTTCAGATGTAAAATATCTCGAATATGTCACAAATAACTGATAAAGTGCGAATCAGATCTGATTTGCTATTCTGCAGAGGAACGGGTTACCCTATGAGTGGAATCGTAACTCTAGCTACGGACAGTACGGGAGTAAATTGCAAGAGTTACCGTTCGCAACTAGGATTGGTATAGCAACAAGTGAATTAATAATTTTGTAGAACATGATTAATCTCTGATCAATGCGACGGAGTTCACGGATGACATCATTGCAGTGACACTTGAAGTTCTGACATAATTGACATAATTGTGTTTTACTGAGTCGCATATAGCAGTGCTCCAGATAAGCTGCATATTTGCTTAAATACCCAATTAAAATTGCCAAAAACCCAATTGAAATCAGAAGTAGCGAGTATCAAAAAGCAATAAAAGATTTGTGATACACAGACCACAAATATAGCATATTTTTCTTATTTTCCATGAAAACACATCTTGGTATTTCATTAGAATTGTCAAGAATTATGGCATTGGTTACTTCAATACATGAGGTTGTGGGTACAATCCTCACCCTAGGAGTGATAAATGCTTGGTATTTCCAAGGAGACAATTGTAATGAAATGCCAAGACATGTTTTCATTTCGAAGTAAACTATTCAATAATTGCTGTCTGTTGATGTGTAAACAGTAGTGTGATTTTATTTTACCCAATTATAATTTTGAAATACCCAATTGCTTCAGAAATGATGGAGTGATAATACTCAATTACTAATTACTTATCTGTAGCGCTGCTAGGAACAACACTAGAATGGAATGTTTACTATTTGTTCCAGTTTGATGATGCTGAGTTCCAATCTGACCTGCCGGAAGTCGACAAACCGCCCACACTCGAAAGTATCCTCAATGAGGTAACGTGTTTCTTTTTGCTTGTTTGTTTGGGCCAATATTTAAACCCAATCCAAAAAAAGTATGTTCTTCCGAAATTCTCAAATGATTTTACTTTTAAAATATGGGAAATTTCTTTGAAATTTCCCATATTTTTAAAGTAAAAAAAACAAACTCTTGGAATTTACTTTTAAATCTTAGAATTTGCTTTTAAATCTTGGAATTTGCTTTTGCTATTAAAGGTACATGCCCACTCAGTAGACACAAAATGTTATTTATATCAGAGACATCATCTGAGACATTTTCTGGCAAAATAAACATTCATTCACCATTACCCCACATATTGATTGGCATTATTAAACATAATATATCAGACATAAATTTCCACACTGATATCAGGGGTGACAACCGTGTTTCCTTAAAATGTTAACGGACATTATTATCTATTCTCTGTATTTATTTTTTGGTGTGCAATGATCATACTTTATATTATAATCTGTTGAAAATATTATTGTTTCAGGGGATGCATTTAATTATTATAAATAATTAAAAAATACCATGCCTCATTTGTATATGAAAATAGCCTGATACCACCGCACATCACTATCAGTAAAATAAACATTATACAATTATTGTCTTTTGAGGAGGTGTACATGAGATTTACGGACCTGAGAAAAGTGAGGTTCACCGACTGCCGAAGGCGGAGGTGAACATCACTTTTCTCAGGTCCGTAAATCTCATGTACACCGACTCAAAAGACTATAATTGTTTTATTATATGACACTTTTACTGGCCAATATCCAGCCAAAAAAAAATGTGTTCCCTTTTTTTTGGTTTCACACAATTTTCAATACCGTAAAGATTCTAATAGACGCCCATGCTCTAATAGACGCCCACCTCCCACTTTTTACGTTGAAAATGACACATTTTTTGGCCGATTGTCACGAAATTAGTGCCTCTAATAAACGCCCAGTACCGACTTGAAACAAAATTGGAGCTAATTGTCCAATTAGATTTTTTTCTTTCCATTATTTCGAAAGCAACTTCCTTTAAAATCGGGGAAAAAACATAATTGCTACTTTCACTTTCAAAAGCGGAAGCGAAATTCGACTGTTTCCGGTGTCACAGTAAATTCCTCATCAGCAGTAGCTATTTGCACGGACACAGGGTGATCAGAATTTACACGGTTACGGAGACGCCATTTTCAAAACATCTCAAACCCGACAGATCCGAGACGCTGACGAAACGTCCGTAGGCGTAAATCTGATCAGCATTAAATGATTGACGCTGTCTTGATATACATTACCATTAAATTTAACATTTCTACCGACTGTACCATAATGACCAGAGTGGGCCGAAACGTCTTGGCCCAAATGTTTATAAACTGACAGACAGTACAATCAAGTCTGGCGTTTGAGAGTAACGTCCCTTAGTTATGTTTTTGTTCAGATAGCAGAACATCATATATTTTTTTATCATTTCCCTTTGCTGAATAACACTTGCCTCTATTAAACGCCCACCCTGGACTTCGGAGCCAGTGGTGATTCTAATAGACGCCCGGGCGTCTATTAGAATCTTTACGGTAATTATTTAAAAAAAAAATGTTTTTTAAATTTTAAAATATTTTTTTCAAATATCCGGCCGAAAAAAAATGTGTTCACTTTTTTTGGTTTCACACAATTTTCAATAATTATTTAAAAAAATGTTTTTTAAATTTTAAAATATTTTTTTCAAAATGTGTTAGATTTACGCATGCGCTCTAAGGAGGTGAACAATAGGTTTGTTTACATGAATAAACACATCTCGGACCGGTCTCGCAGTCCGAGAGTGCTTATTCGTGTAAACAAACCGTTCAGAGGTCTACATTAAATTTGTATATAATCACGTGGTCGTGTTTCTGCCAATGAGAATGACTGAAATACTCAGTCATATAATAATACTAAATGATTATAGCTGTATAGAGATTTGGTCAAGAATTATGGTTACAAAATTTACAATATTCCATAAATGGTGACAAAAGTTGAACAAAAAATTCAGAGTACAGGAATTATATAATTATATACAAATTTTGTCAACTTTATTTAGGAAAAATATTGTAAATTTTGTAAACGTATTTAATGAAATTACGCAGATGTCCGAAGGTAGAAAATCACATGGCGTGTCTTATATTTGACCGTGACTGGAGAAATGGGGCTTATGGGATTTGTGACCAATAGTTCTTTTATCAAATCGCACACTGTTATATCCTGATAACGATCTATGTTGCTTGTTAAAAGCATGATGGGTGTTTCCGTGATGGAATAGCGAACGGTGAAGGTCCTGATCAGAATGTGCGGATGCACAGGCTGATCTGGATCTACACTGGTCGCACACCCAGAAGCCCCTTTTGTCAAGCCACAGTTTCTACTGTTTATACCATCCTGTTAAAGTTAACTTTTAAATACAAAATATAATTTTAAAGGTACATGTCCACTCAGTAGGCACAAACTGTTCTTTATAGTTAATTAAATAACTGTATACATAATTGTGTCACTAGTCCACCAGTTCTAAAAAAATTACGAGTGCCCACTATACAAATATAATTGTATCCCCCGGACTCCGTCGGGGGATACTATGGATTTGACAGCGGGCCGCGTCCGCCGCAGACACTTCTTGTCCGGAGCATAACTCGAACACCCTTTGGAATATTTTCATGAAACTTCACACATGCATAGACCACAACCCGAAGGTGTGTCACGCACAAGAATGACAACTCTTGCATAGCTAATTTTTTAGTTATCTCCCTTTTTTGTTTCTCGCACTGATTTCGTGTCCGGAGCATAACTCCACCACCCTTTGGAATATTTTCATGAAACTTCACACATGCATAGACCACGACCCGAAGGTGTATCGCGCACAAGAATGACAACTCTTGCATAGCTAATTTTTTAGTTATCTCCCTTTTTTGTTTCGCGCACTGATTGACCATAACTCAACCACCCTTTGGAATATTTTTATGAAACTTCACACATTCAATTAGACCACGAACCGAAGGTGTGTCGTGCACAAGAATGACAACTCTTGCATAGCTAATTTTTTTAGTTATCTCCCTTTTTTGTTTTCGCGCACTGATTTCCTGTCCGGAGCATAACTCGACCACCCTTTGGAATATTTTCATGAAACTTCACACATGCATAGACCACGACCCGGAGGTGTGTCGCACACAAGAATGACAACTCTTGCATAGCTAATTTTTTAGTTATCTCCCTTTTTTGTTTTGCGCACTCTACAAACTGGACAATAATGCATGAAGACCCGTTTTCTCGTGGGCTCTGTACACCTTACCTGTAGAGAGAACAATAGAGACTGGGAGAACCATTCACCTAGCATGTACAAATGTCCAGTCTTGACCACTCTTGACCACAGGTAATTTATACAGGTAAATTACTACATTGGATATTACATTTCCGTAAACTGTGTTGAAAATATTGTGGCATTATGTGGACCTGTGCAGATATATGTAGATAAATATAGGACTATTAAAAAAAAATTCAGTAGCAAGCATTATTATTTTTAATTTTTAAACTTTTTTTTTTCCATTTTATTTTTTCATTTTTTTTTTCAAATTCTTTTTCAATTTTTAGCCAGGTTTTTTGGAAAAAAATACAGGCTATTGGATTGGCGAAAGCCGGGCGGGTGGCGTGCGGCGGGTGGCGTCCACAATCAATGTTAAGTTTTCGTGTTTGAGTCCATTTCTTTGTTACTGTACCACCTACAGAGTGGCCTGCGGTTCTCTTACCAGGCGAATTGCAATTCCTGGAGCGCAGGATTGCAATTCGCGTTCCCATTAATTGCAATTGGACCGCAATCGGACTGCAATCATGTGACCGCGGTCCAAAGAGTTGGTTGCGGAATTGCAATACTTATAGCGCAGTTCGCGCTGCGCTCCGCTTTTAATTGCAATTTACGCTCCTTTGTTTCTGTAAACTGCGAAAGAATGACCGCTTTACGCTGCGCTCTGCGGTAAAACCAGCGGACCGCTCTGCTTAACCAATGCGACAATAAAATCGAAATAGTTGACAAACGTATCCGTGTTCCAATCCAAAATTTTATCCCATCTATCTAATTCAAAGTGACTACCCTAGAAAGTCAGCGGTATTTGTGATCTGTTTTTTTGGTGCGCAAATATAAATCGGCGGGTTATTGCGAGACAAACAGTGAAACATTGACCTTGACAATTTCTTGGACAAAACAAAATGTCGTCACTCACTCACATGCCGTTCCGAATATCAAGAACACATTAATAGACACCACCATGCTGACAATATATTTATTTTCATATAAAATCAAATGATAATGTGTGGTCTACGGTATAATATAGCAAAACAAAGCATCAATTTTGCGTTTTGTTTACTTTTTCGTCGGTATCAAATTACGTTTTCCTATTATGTTGACATTATTTCGACGCGATCCTATAGTCGACATAACAATTTCTGAGATCAATACAACTTTTCATAATGTCTTTCAATTTCAAGCTGCAAGGAGACTGTGAATTGCATATTAACCATAATAACATGGTGAACATATTGATAATAATTTTCTAAAAGAAAAGCATATTTTAATTTTCGAAACCTGATCATAAAAATTAAAATATTAAAAATTTATTTTGGAATTAGATTTATATTACTGCAAACGTTCTGTTCTAGCTGTTGATTTCTATTGGCCCGATTCAAATTTTGTGAAGATAATATTTATTCCGGTGATAGCCATTTATTTAAAATAAAACGGTTTACTTGTGTCACAGAGTGAGAAAGATAAATAACGGCCCGGAATCGAACCAGGGACCTCATGTTTACCGTACCATGCCCATGACTACCGAGCAAGCTAACAAGGCACAGATCATACACACTTCATCCCCATGGTCAGTTGCGTACTGTGACATTCTTCTCCGCCAAATTGAAATTCGTCCTCGAATTCTATGTTTAATTTTTGTCTCCGAATTCCATATGTTTGGGTACAATTTGGGAGTATTTATCAGTCGCGGTCCTTTGTTGGGCAACAGAATACTCAATTATCGTCCGTACCCAGAGTTCCGGTGCTCCATAGGTTTTTTCCTGCAGAGTACCGAATCGGATCTCATTCGCGCTTTAGCTGTTAATTGTGACATATTTTTTCTGTACTTATTACACAGAAATGAATAAGTATAATACTGACATTTCTTTCAATTGAAAAATACAGAAAATATGTCGCAATTAACAGTTGAAGTGCAAATCAGATGTGATTTGGTACTTTGCAGGGGAAACCTACGGAGAGCACCATTATAAACTCTCGGTACGGACGATGCGGGAGTATTCTGCAGAGTTACTTCCCGCAACTACGTTGGGCGCTAAATGTCACAGGGTGAGAAAGTGTGCACCAGCCCGGAATCGAACCGGGGATCTCTGGTTTACCACACCATCGCTCTACCTGCTGAGCAAACCGGGCACAAATACACACTTATCACCATAGTGATCACTTCATTCAACCAAAAATTCACAAGCTAGAAGTTATCCAAATTATTACAGTCAACGTCACAGATTATGCTCTTGGCGACATTAGCGGACACAAATTTGTCCATCAATTTGATCAAATAAACAACGGAATCTGACAGATAACACTACGACGGCGCATGGAAACATCATTATTCTGGTACTTGGAATCAAAATGGTGGATATTAAGATCAATATGTGAGGCGCTGACGGAACCTTTAACATTTTTTATCACGATAGCAGCTACAGGGATTGTTGGACGCATTTATTTAGAGAAATAAGAGATTACAATGGATTGGATAATATACTAAGTGACATTTGTTTTCTAACGTACACCAACATAGAGGATTAAATTTGCGACAATGTTGGATTCTGGATTTTGTGGACAGGTGACAGAAATCGGAGCTGGATAAGAACCGACAGACGTGATTCTGAATATGCGTGCTTGGTCTGTGGTTTTTCTTCCAGATCATGTCATGCATGTTTTAATTTCACGTCATGTCAAAGCAGCACTATTGAATATAATGAATAACTTTAATATTCTACACCAGAATTAAAGTTCATTCATCGTCTGATGTGTAACTGATAAATTAAGGTAAGTTACTTGTATATGACAACTTTTGCCTCACCACGATAGAGGAGGGGACATTTAGTGTTACCCTTGACCTTGTCCGTTCTTCCGTCCGTCACCAACCTAGTAACTCGAAAAACTTTTAAACCGTAATAGCTACATACCTGAAACTTGGTACATGTATGTTTGATTCGACCCCATGGTCATGGATTATCTCCCCCTTTTCAAGTTAGAATTTTCCAATTTTGTCTTGTAGCTCGTAAAACTTTTAAACCCTAATAGCTACACACCTGAAACTTGGTAAGTCCTTATGATGAGTAGATTTGCAAAGTTTATTTTCATTCGACCCCCGAGTCATGGATTATCTCCCTCTTTTGAATTAGAATTTGAAAATTTTGCCTTGTAACTCGTAAAACTTTTGTAATAGCTACAGCACTGAAATTTGATATGTAGCTTCCTTCTGATGAGTAGATGCGGAAAGTTTATTTCGATTTTTGATTCGAACCCCGTGTCATGGATTATCTCTCCCTTTTGGACACTGGAATTTTGCCTTGTTTACTATCAAAGCGATATGTGGGGTATCCGTGTTCTATGAACACATTTTCTAGTTTAGTTATCTCCCTTTGTTTTTTCGCGCACTGATTTGTCCGGAGCATAACGCGAACACCCTTTGTAATATTTTTTATGAAACTTAACACATGCATAGGTCTCACTGGACAGGGCGGAGCTAGCGTTAAAGTTACATGCCCACTCAGTAGGCACAAAATGTTCTTTGTGTCAGAGACATCATCGGAGACATTTTCTGGCCAGATAAACAATCATTTACCATTACCCACGTATTGTTTGGCATTATTATACATTTTATATCAGAAGAAAATTTCCACATTGATATCAGGGACGATAACCGTGTTTCCTTAAAATGTTAACGGACATTACTATTTATTCTCTGTATTTATTTTTTGATGTGCAATGATCATACTTTATAATCTGTCAATTTTTTTTTCAGTTGATGCATTTAATTTAATAGTATTATAATTATAAAATATCAATTTGCCCCATTTGCACATGAAAATACCGATACCACCGCGCGTCACTATCAGTAAAAAATAAATATTACCAAATGATATCTGTATAGCGGGCACTCGTAATGTTTATATTAAAGTAGTGGAATAGTGACAATTATACACTTATTTAATTCCCATAAAGAGCATTTTTAGCCTACTGAGTGGGCTTGCACCTTTAAAAAGGGGTTGGACAATTGTTGTCGCGACCGCCTGCGGACAGTGCGATATAGTCTGCACATTGACGTCCATCTGTATTTTTTTTGCCGAGCCTGCTTGTGGAAAGCGAGACTTAGTGATCACAATGACGTCCGTGCGTCAGTCCGTCCGAAATCGGTGTATGTTTTTAAATACCATATCCTAAGTCACATTGACTTGAAACATCAAATGCTTATTAGTCATAATCCATATATTCATTCTGTCTCCCACTCATGCGGCCCCTGTGCCCCAAGGTCAAATGACTTTGAAATTTTTGTTAAAGTTTTTGCATACCTTATATCTCCACAACACTTACCCAGATTTGCTTCAAACTTCAGATAATTCTTTATTATCATCCATATTTTCATATTATAGCCCACGCATGCGACCCACATGCCCAAGATCAAGGTCAAATGACTTTCAAATTTGCGTTAAAGCTTTTACATACGTTAATTCAAACTTCAAATAAATAATACTCGGACACCATCAAATGCCTCGGTGGGCTCAACATGCAGGCCATGGCCATCTGATTTTTATTTACCGTAGGTTAAAGTTTTTAAGAACACTATATCTCAGAAACAGCTTCGCCAATTCACTCGAAGCTTCACATGTGTGTTTATCATCATCCATATTTTCATTCTATGCTCAACTCCTGCAACCCCTGTGCCCAATATCAAGGTAAAATTACTTTCAAATTTACCTCAAAGTTTTTGACATGCCTGCATGTGGACAGTGCGATATAGTTGTCACATTGGCCTACATACGTACGTACGTACATACATCCGTCCGGTTAAATTGTTTTGATTTAAGGTTAAAGTTTTTAAAGGTACATGCCCACTCAGTAGGCACACACTGTTCTTTATAGCAATTAAATAAGTGTATAATTGTGTCACTATTCCACCAGTTCTAAAAATTATGTGTGCCCGCTATCCATATATAATCATTTAGTAATATTTATTTTACTGATAATGACTAGCAGTGGTATCAAGCTATTTTCATATTCAAATGAGGCATGATATTTTTATGCCACCGGGTTTCGAAGAAACGGGTGGCATATAGTGTTTGGACCGTTCGTCCGTCTGTCCGTCCGTCACACTTTTCAGTTAACCACTTTGTCACAGTTTCTCAAATATGCTGCAGGTGGCATCCGCGTTCGACAGACGCATTTCTTGTTTTTAATAATTTATGCTAATTAAAGGTACATACCCACTCAGTAGGCACAACAATTAAAGTTATGTGTATTCTCAGTTATTTGTAGGAATTAAATAAGTGTATTAATTTTGTCACTATTCCACCAGTTCTAAACATTACGAGTGCCCGTTATATGGATATAATCATTTAGTAATGTTTATTTCACTGATAGTGACACGCGGTGATATCAGGCTATTTTCATAGGCAAATGGGGCATGATATTTTTTAATTACTTATACTAATTAAATGTGTTTCCCTGAAAAAATAATGTTTTCGACAGATTATAAAGTATGATCATTGCACATCAAAAAATAAATAGTAATGTCTTGGTAACATTTTAAGGAAACACGGTTATCGCCCCTGATAGCAGTGTGGAAATTTACGTCTGATATAAAATGTATAATAATGCCAATAAATATGTGTATTAATGGTGAATTAATGTTTATTTTGCCAGAAAATGTCTCAGATGATGTCTCTGATATAAAGAACATTTTGTGCCTACTGAGTGGGCATGTACCTTTAAGAACACTATATCTCTGAAACCGCTTCACCAATTCACTCGAAACTTCACATACGGTGTATTTGTCACCCACATTTTCATTATTATTTATATGTGCCCAATGTCACGGTCAAATTACTTTGAAATTTCCCTTAAAGTTTTTGTTGGGCCCGCTTGCAGACAGAGCGATATAGTTGGCACATTGGTGTGCATTCAGGATAAAGTTTTTGGTTAAAGTGTTTTTTAGTTTTAGTTTTTTAGTGTTTTTTGGGTATACTATCAAAGCCTCGGCGGGTGCGGCATGTTTTACGTCAACGGGCTAAAGCTTTGTTGCAATAAAAAAAATTGTTTGTACTATCAAATGCCTCGGCGGGCACGACATGCAGGCCATGGCCATCTAGTTATTATGGCATGCGATTTGATCAGTCGGCCATCGCACCATGACTAGTTTAGCACGATTGATCAGTCCGGCCATCGCACCAGGACTAGTTTAGCACTTGATTCAGTCGCCATCACACCAGGACTAGTTTAGCACTTGATCAGTCGGACATCGCTCCAGGACTAGTTTAGAACTTGATCAGTCTTGGCGCCATCGCACCAGGACTAGTTTAAAAACTTGATCAGTTTCTCCCATCTCACCAGGACTAGTATAGCACTTGATCAGTCGGCCATCGCACCATGGACTAGTTTAGAACTTGTTAGTCGGCCATCACCACCAGGACTAGTATAGCACTTGATCAGTCGGCTATCGCACCGGACTAGTTTTAGCCCTTGATCAGTCGGCCATCGCACCAGGACAAGTATAGCACACGATCAGTCGGCCATCGCACCAGGACTAGTTTTAGAACTTGATCAGTTGGCCAGCGCTCCAGGACTAGTTTAGCACTTGATCTGTCGGCAATCTCACCATGACTAGTATAGAACTAGATAAGTCGCCGATCGCTCCAGGACTAGTTTAGCCCTTGGTCAGTCGGCCATCATACCAGGACTGTATTTGCCCTTGATCAGTTGGCCATCGCACCAGGACCTATGTAGTCCTTGATCATCGGCCATCGCACCAGGACTAGTATAGAACTTGATCAGTCGGCCATCGCACCAGGACTAGTTTAGCCCTTGATCAGTCGGTCATCGCACTAGGACTAGTAGAGCACTTGATCAGTCTGCCATCGCACCATAAGTAGTATAGCGCTTGATTAGTCGCCCATTGCACCATGCCCAGTATAGCACTTGATCAGTTGGCCATCTCACCATGCCCAGTATAGCACATGATCAGTCGGCCATGCCGAGTATACATGTAGCACTTGATCAGTCGGCCATCGCACCAGGACTAGTAGAGCACTTGATCAGTCGGTCATCGCACCAGGACTAGTAGAGCACTTGATCAGTCTGCCATCGCACCATAAGTAGTATAGCGCTTGATCAGTCGCCCATTGCACCATGCCCAGCATAGCACTTGATCAATTGGCCATCTCACCATGCCCAGTATAACACGTGATCAGTCAGCCATGCCGAGTATAGCACTTGATCAGTCGACCATCGCACCAGGAATAGTTTAGCCCTTGATCAGTCAGCCATCACACCGAGACCAGTTTAGCCCTTGATCAGTCGGCCATCGCACCAGGACTAGTATAGCACTCGATCAGTCGGCCATCGCACCATGACCAGTTTAGAACTTGATCAGTCGGCCATCGCACCACGACTAGTTTAGAACTTGATCAGTCGGCCATCGCACCAAGACTACTTTAGAACTTTATCAGTCGGCCATCGCACCAAGACTATTATTATAGCACTTGATCAGTCGGCCATCGCACCAGGACTAGTTTAGCACTTGATTAGTCGGCCACGTCATCCTGCGTTACAGACAGAAGTGGTGGTCGGTGGAGGGGGGGGGGGGGGGGGGGGGGGGGGGGGGGGGGTGGGGGGGGGGGGGGGTGTGTGTAGTGTAGTGTAGTCATAGACACAAACTGGTGGTGGTGGTGATATAGACCGGAACTTTTAGGATGCCAAATGTAGATGGCTGGTGTGTGTGGGGGATCATTGTTTTGTGTCCCCCGCGGTGGTGCGGAGTACAATGATGAATTACTTATGAATCGCAGGTGGGAGTGTAGTATTTCACCATGCCCAGTACGTATATCACTTGATTAGTTGGCCATCTCACCATGCCCAGTACAGCACGTGATCAGTCGGCCATGCCGAGTATAGCACTTGATCAGTCGGCCATCGCACCAGGACTAGCAGAGCACTTGATCAGTCTGCCATCGCACCGTAACTAGTATAGCGCTTGATCAGTCGCCCATTGCACCATGCCCAGTATAGCACTTGATCAGTTGGCCATCTCACCATGCCCAGTATAGCACGTGATCAGTCGGCCATGCCGAGTATAGCACTAGATCATTCGGCCATCACACCAGGACTACTTTAGCACTTGATCAGTCGGCCATCGCACCAGGACTAGTATAGCACTCAATCAGTCGGCCATCACACCAGGACTAGTATAGCACTCGATCAGTAGGTCATCGCACCGGGACTAGTTTATAAACTTGATCAGTCGGCCAATCGCACCAGGACTAGTTTAGAACTTGATCAGTCGACCATCGCACCAGGAATAGTTTAGCCCTTGATCAGTCGGCCATCGCACTGAGACTAGTTTAGAGCCCTTGATTAGAGTCGGCCATCGCACCAGGACGACTAGTATAGCACTCGATCAGTCGGCCATCGCACCAGGACTAGTTTAGTGGTGGTCCGGGGTGGGGGTGTTGTGTAGTCATAGACAAAAACTGGTGGTGGTGGTGATACACATTGTTCCCACTGTGGGATATAGACCGGAACTTTTAGGACGCCAAATGTAGATGGCTGGTGTGTGTGGGGGATCATTGTTTTGTGTCCCCGCGGTGGTGCGGAGTACAATGATGAATTACTGATGAATTACTGTATTGAACACACATGTATATGCACTGTGATACCGTACTCACAATCCTCAGTTTTAAATTGTTTCTGTATCGTAAAACAGAACATTTATTCATTTTGAAAAAACTTAAAATTGTGGCAGATGATCGAAATGAAAACCGGATGTTTACATGCGAAATGAACCGGTGCATCGGTATATTTTAACCGCACGATGACCCACTGTATATTCATACCATATCCGTACGGATATATCGTATATACGAACGGATATCGTATGTGTTTTTGTATAATATTCGTATAGTACGTTTGTATAATGTAAACAAACTGTACTATACGATGATACGGTAAGTTTTTAACGGAAATAGCGAAAGAATGACCGCACAAACGGTATCGCGAAAGAATGACCGCACAAACTGGACCGCGAAAGAATTACCGCACAAACGGTATCGCGAAAGAATGACCGCAACAACGGGACCGCGATTGGACCGCAATTAGACTGCAATTTCAGAGCGGACGAATTGCAATTCAACGACCGCTGGATTGCAATTCTTGGTAAGTGAATCGCAGGCGGGAGTGTAGTATTTCACCATGCCCAGTACGTATAGCACTTGATTAGTTGGCCATCACACCAGTACTACTTTAGCACTTGATCAGTTGGCCATCGCACCAGGACTAGTATAGCACTCGATCAATCGGCCATCGCACCAGGACTAGTTTATAATTTGATCAGTCGGCCATCGCACCAGGACTAGTTTAGAACTTGATCAGTCGACCATCGCACCAGGAATAGTTTAGCCCTTGATCAGTCGGCCATCGCACTGCGACTAGTTTAGCCCTTGATTAGTCGGCCATCGCACCAGGACTAGTATAGCACTCGATCGGTCGGACATCGCACCAGGACTAGTTTAGAACTTGATCAGTCGGCCATCGCACCACGACTAGTTTAGAACTTGATCAGTCGGCCATCGCACCAAGACTAGTTTAGTCCTTGATCAGTCGGCCATCGCACCAGGACTAGTTTAGAACTTGATCAGTCGGCCACCGCACCATGACTAGTTTTGCCCTTGCTCAGTCGGCCATCGCACCAAGACTAGTTTAGAACTTGATCAGTCGGCCATCGCACCATGACTAGTTTAGAACTTGATCAGTCGGCCACCGCACCAAGACTAGTTTTGCCCTTGCTCAATCGCCATCGCACCAGGACTAGTTTAGAACTTGATCAGTCGGCCATCGCACCACGACTAGTTTAGAACTTGATCAGTCGGCCATCTCACCAAGACTAGTTTAGCCCTTGCTCAGTCGGCCATCGCACCTGGACTAGTATAGCACTCGATCAGTCGGCCATCACACCATGACTAGTTTAGAACTTGATCAGTCGGCCAGCGCTCCAGGACTAGTTTAGCACTTGATCTGTCGGCAATCTCAACCATGACTAGTATAGAACTAGATAAGTCGGCCACGCTCCAGGACTAGTTTAGCCCTGGTCAGTCGGCCATCATACCAGGACTAGTTTAGCCTTGATCAGTTGGCCATCGCACCAGGACTAGTGTAGTCCTTGATCAGTCGGCCATCGCACCAGGACTAGTATAGAACTTGATCAGTCGGCCATCGCACCAGGACTAGTTTAGCCCTTGATCAGTCGGTCATCGCACTAGGACTAGTAGAGCACTTGATCAGTCTGCCATCGCACCATAAGTAGTATAGCGCTTGATTAGTCGCCCATTGCACCATGCCCAGTATAGCACTTGATCAGTTGGCCATCTCACCATGCCCAGTATAGCACATGATCAGTCGGCCATGCCGAGTATACATGTAGCACTTGATCAGTCGGCCATCGCACCAGGACTAGTAGAGCACTTGATCAGTCGTCATCGCACCAGGACTAGTAGAGCACTTGATCAGTCTGCCATCGCACCATAAGTAGTATAGCGCTTGATCAGTCGCCCATTGCACCATGCCCAGCATAGCACATGATCAATTGGCCATCTCACCATGCCCAGTATAACACGTGATCAGTCAGGCCATGCCGAGTATAGCACTTGATCAGTCGACCATCGCACCAGGAATAGTTTAGCCCTTGATCAGTCAGCCATCGCACCTGAGACCAGTTTAGCCCTTGATCAGTCGGCCATCGCACCAGGACTAGTATAGCACTCGATCAGTCGGCCATCGCACCATGACCAGTTTAGAACTTGATCAGTCGGCCATCGCACCACGACTAGTTTAGAACTTGATCAGTCGGCCATCGCACCAAGACTACTTTAGAACTTT
>CM055277.1:28382761-28454459 GCA_029237695.1 Conchocele bisecta
CAATACCCACTCCATTAAAGCGACTCCACTCCAGATGAGGGGTAAAACGGATACTATTTTAAATAAATAAGTACCTAATGATGTAACTATTGCGACAGGTTTAAAAATTATAAGTGGCCAGTATAGATATTTATTTATTTAATATTAATTAATTTGTTGGGAGTGGCGCGCGTTACTCCCATTTATTTATAATTCGCGCTATACTGATATTGCCCGTCACGTGGTATCATGCACATGCGCAGTTGACTGTCTTGGTGTGTTTTGAGACGGTCCCTCGGAAGAAAATTGCCGATGCGATAGCACGTCCGTTACAAAATACATACTTTCTACATATTTAAACAACATCTGTGGTCTGCCCTAGGTAAAAGTAAGTTATTTGGAAAATGTATTGATGTTGACATTCGTTTCATATAGAACGCCTGTGTATAACGCTAATATGTATCGACTTACCTCAGAGTCGGACATTGTTGTTGATATAGCTGGACGCGATGTGCGCATGCCCGGAAGTATGATTTGTGGGCCATTTGTGTCACGTGGGATTACGTACGGCAAGCAGGTCGTAAGTAAAAATAGAATTGGAAACGGAAAAGCCCTTTCGTATAGGGACGTATAAAGTAAGATTTAACGCGAATATAAACATCCACCAACCGAAAATGAGCTCGCAATGTGTAGATATATAGCAAATGCAGGTAAACATCGCGTGAAAAAAATACAGTACACTGTAATCCCAGCGGCTCCACTCCAGATGGGATTACAGTGTACTGTATTTTTTTCACGCGATGTTTACCTGCATTTGCTATATATCTACACATTGCGAGCTCATTTTCGGTTGGTGGATGTTTATATTCGCGTTAAATCTTACTTTATACGTCCCTATACGAAAGGGCTTTTCCGTTTCCAATTCTATTTTTACTTACGACCTGCTTGCCGTACGTAATCCCACGTGACACAAATGGCCCACAAATCATACTTCCGGGCATGCGCACATCGCGTCCAGCTATATCAACAACAATGTCCGACTCTGAGGTAAGTCGATACATATTAGCGTTATACACAGGCGTTCTATATGAAACGAATGTGTTTCAACATCAATACATTTCCAAATAACTTACTTTTACCTAGGGCAGACCACAGATGTTGTTTAAATATGTAGAAAGTATGTATTTTGTAACGGACGTGCTATCGCATAGGCAATTTTCTTCCGAGGGACCGTCTCAAAACACACCAAGACAGTCAACTGCGCATGTGCATGATACCACGTGACGGGCAATATCAGTATAGCGCGAATTATAAAAATAAATGGGAGTAACGCGCGCCACTCCCAACAAATTAATTAATATTAAATAAATAAATATCTATACTGGCCACTTATAATTTTTAAACCTGTCGCAATAGTTACATCATTAGGTACTTATTTATTTAAAATAGTATCCGTTTTACCCCTCATCTGGAGTGGAGTCGCTTTAACATGTAGTTTAATGTCATTGTTGTTGTTGTTCGTCGCGAATTTCAGCCGCAATTTTCTTCGGCTCAACTGCCATTTGCCACAAAGACTGGACATCGTTTCAATTTATTATATAATTTACTGAACATCACCATTGCATGTACACATAATACTACTGGAGATTTGTCGTAATTTCGTGCGTTGAATGATCTTATGTAATAATTGTTGGTATGAATATGACATGGGTTCTGACTGATTGCAGCGACATGTGCAGTGACTGGAAACATAAGGCTTATGACACTATTTTGTCACCAACTTAGCTCATGTTCTACAAGCACAACCCAGTAACCTGATAATGAAGTAGTCAAACATTGTGTGTTGGAAGCAAGACGGTACGTGCTTCACTGTGTGAATATCGATTTAAGACAAGTGCAGACCTAGATCAGTCTCCGTGCAGACTGATCTAGGTCTGTACTTATCTTAAATACTATAAACTATAGTTCTCTTGACACAACCATGTCCTTTATTATATTGTATTAAAGTTCAAAGTTGACCAAAGTTACAGGGAACTCCTAGTCTAGGAGCTGTTGCAGTTACTTCGTTTGAGAAATCATAAGATCTGTTATCTAATATCTAATATCTAAATAAATGTCAACCGCAATAAATGTTATTGAAGATAATTACGATGTGTCACACAGGCAGAGACAACGTGAAATAAATTTCGTGAGAACAGTCCTTTCTTCCGTAAAGTCCGGAGTTTTCCAGCTGGTCCGTTCGAAACTGTCCCGCATTGAAAACAGTTATTTCCCTTGTATTAATAAAGGTTAGGTCATAAATTAGAACGAAGTTTGTTGTTGTTTGAGATCTGACACAGGAATTGTTGTGAGCTGATGTAATATATGATGAAATGGTCATTTAAATAAAAGCAAATACATTCTACTTACAGCTTACATATTAATCCGGCGGAATATCGAAGGTTGTCGTATAATAGGTAAACTTTTCTCTACTCATAGCTCTACCGGCATTGTGTTCTATCATGTAACCATTATTCGACGCATGCCACAAGTCGGCACACCAACATCAAATAACTTTTCATAGCAGTAACGTGCGCCATGTTTGCTACATCCGCCCACAGGTGATTCTAGCGTGTATTGGAAAAGGAATATTTCAATCACGTGCACGCAGTGATTTGGTTGGTTACCGGAGACTGACGTCATTTCCCATTAGCCAACCAAATTACTGCGTGTCAAGTGATTCGATTTTTTTAAAGATGGCGGCTAATAATGAGGAAGTGAACGTGTTTGATTTTTTTTTGTTTTTTTTTTTCATGTATATATACACAATCAATTGACCATCCAAGACACGCTAGAATCACCTGTGCATCCGCCTACCTCTATGTATCGCCACCTACCACCACAGAGTTCCAATTTCGCCTACCTCCATGTATCTCCACCTACCACCATGTAGCTCTACCTACATCTAAGTAGCTCTACGTTCAACCACAGAGTTACAGCTCCGCCTACATCAATGTAGCTCCACCTACATCAATGTAGCTCCACCTACCGCCAGGTAGCTTCGCCTGCCCCTATGTAGCTTCACCTACCATCACAGAGTTCCAGCTCCGCCTACCCCTATGTAGCTCCACCTACCACCACATAGTTACATCTCCGCCTACCGATATGTATATAGTTCCACCTAACACCAGATAGTTACAACCCAGGCTACCACTATGTATATAGCTCCACCTACCACCACATAGTTACATCTCCGCCTACCCCTATGTATAGCTCCACCTACCACCACATAGTTACATCTCCGCCTACTCCTATGTATAGCTCCACATACCACCACATAGTTACATCTCCGCCTACACCTGTATATCTCCACCTACCACCACATAATTCCAGTTACATCTCCGCCTACCCATATGTAGCTCCACCTGTCACCACAGAGTTTCAGATCCGCCTACCCCTGTGTAGCTCCACATACCACCACAGAGTTCCAGCTCCGCCTATGGCGCAGTGGCCTAATGGTTAGAGCGTCAGACTGCTGATCTAAAGGTCGTGGGTTCGAGCCTCACCGGAGGCGCTGCGTTGTGTCCTTGAGCAAGACACTTTATCCACATTGCTCCAGTTCACCCAGCTGTGAATGGGTACCGATAATTCGTAGTTGCTCTGTAAATACGAATTACCGGCTTCTCTCAAAAAATCTCTACCTCCGTTCTTTCTCCCATTCTTGGGAGACGGCATGCAAGGTCCTAGAGCCAGTGCCGCCGTTAAATATAAGCAAAAAAAAAAAGCTCCGCCTACCCCTATGTGGCTCCACCTACCACCATGGAGTCCAGCTCCACATACCTCCATGTAGCCCTGCCTAATATTTGGCCACAATGTGTGTCTAGGGATGGTGCTGTGTTTTGCATACGACCCACAACTGACCACCCAAGGTCAAGGTCACTGAGGACTTGTGTTCACCTTGTTTGTAAGGCAAATGCGTTAAAGTGTCTTTTTGTTAATTCAATAATTTATGAACCGCTTCACCGATTTTGATAATATGTGGCCACAATGTGTATCTATGGATGGTGCTCTGTTTTGCATACAACCCACGTCCGACCGCCCAAGGTCAAGGTCACTGAGGAATTATGTTTTTTTTGTTTTGTTTTATTATCAAGGCCGCCAGCGATGGGATTAGCTTTGTTTAACGATGCATGCCAGTTCTTGTTGCTAGTTGAGATTGCCAATAGATGTTCAGAAACGTTGACCTCTGGACAAGATTAACACAGGCGGTTGTGTAGTTTCGTTTCAGGCAGCTGAACCATTGTCAATGTGTATCCTGTTTTCTGTGCATTACTGATGAGCCAGCCGCTGACGGCTACAAACTGGTCATTGCCAGTAATCGTGACGAGTACTGGGTCCGTCCGACAACTACGGCGGAGTTCAGGGGAGACAAGCGTGAATGGATAGGAGGTAGAAATAATTGGGCTGCTTTTTTTCGCATCTCTGCATTTCGACGATAGAGATTCCGAAAAAAAAAAAGATATTTCAGTAAAAATGGTGTCGAATGTCTGCATGTACTTGGATTTCTGGTCAAGTCTACATGGTTCAAACTGTTACTATTTTTCGGCCATCTTGAATTTATGCTTTTGTTAGTTGCGAACCATGATTGGATCACGTGGGGTTACTCGGAAATTCGGAATCCGGGTGTTGTCAAATACACTCAAATATTCATTGGCTGCAAGTAAGCATTGTGTTCACAAATTAACTCCACTGTCAGCAGTTCTAGTGCTTTCCAATTCAGATGCAAGCCAACATGCAGTTAGTCAATTGGTACGATTGTTTTTGCGATATATTCAAAATGGCCGCCAAATTTCTCTGTTAACTTACTGCCGAGTACAGTGAAACCTCTCTAAACCGGACACCCTGGGAGGTCCCCAGGGTGTCCGGCTTAGAGAGGTTTCACTGTAAATCATGCATTTGATCATTCTGAGCCATAGCTGTGTGCTATGTGATCACGAACATACATTATCACATGAGATAAATGACCAAGAAAATCAAAAATAAGATCACATGAGTTTTCTTGGTGTCCGGTTTAGATAGCTTCCATTGTATCTATATTTAGGTATGGACCTTGAACCCGGACGGGAAGGTGGAACATGGCTCGGAATGTCAAGGACGGGAAAGCTGGGTGTTTTGTTGAATGTCCTGGCCCGCCAGAAACCCAACATGAAGGGAAGAGGTAAGCAATACTTAGAACACGGTTCCCCCGGCTGTAGGGATGGGCCTGAGCAAATACTCTCGTAGCCTGATAAAAATCTATATTGCTTGTGGGAAGCATGACGGACGTTTCATTGTGATGGAATGGCGAACGGTGCAGATCCTGATCAGACTGTGCGGATGCACAGTCTGATCTGGATCTACAACTCATCGCACAACCCATAAGCCACATTTCTCCAGTCACTGCCACATATGTGTACATGTACAGTCGAACCTGTGCTAAAGACCAAATAGCAATCACCCGGCTGTAAAGGTCACACATTCGTTGTCCCAATGGCACAATTACCGTACTGCTTAAATGACCCTGCGAATAAAGACCACCTGCAAACAAAGGCCAGATATTTCACTTCCTATGGCTGGCCGTTATTCACAGGTTTGACTGTATATGGAATAATGGGCTCAGGGGTAGAATACAGGACTTCAACACTGCAGGTTGCGAGTTCAAAACATATACCCTAGACATGAACTATACTTCTATAGTATTTCCATCCCACTGATCTGTCGGATGGGACTTTAAACTGTGGTCCTGTCCCTATATGACCTTGGTTGTTGTTGGGACGTTAAACCCCATTAATTAATTTGCTGCTCCTGTACGAGGAAGCTCATCAAGCCGTGATCTAAATAGTTTACCCAACCCCCATGCCCATATTAGTCGCTGTGGCATATTGGACAAGAAACCCGCCTCACAACTGGGAGAGGAACTATATAAGATAGCAATCTTTCATTCCAATCCTCTCACATTGTATGTACAGTGAAACTTCTCTAAACCGGACACCCTGGGAGGTCCCCAGGGTATCCGGCTTAGAGAGGCTTCATTGGTAATCAGGCATTTTATCATTCTGAGCCATAGCTGTGTGCTATACGATCACGAACATACTTTATCACCTGAGATCACTGACCAAGAAACTCATCACAAATAAGATCACAGATGTTTTCTTGGTGTACAGTTTAGAGAGGTTCCACTGTATACTCCACTGTATACTGTATCCGAATTTCTGGTTCGAGCCTTCGCTCGGACTGATGTGGCCGTTTGGTGAGCCACCAGCTAGTTAAATTTAATGATTTCAAGTGGAATTGATTGTAATAAGATAGGAATAGGCAAGTGCTCCTTGTTCAATAGAGTGTCTCACAAGTCGCGTACGACTGGCTATTGGGCATCCATCCAGTATGATCATGGTCTGCACTGTTGGCTATATAGAACACACACACCATGTTTCTAAATACCGGCATAGGTCGTCTTTATGCTGCAGGAATGTGTACTAGGACATAAGTCAGGATTTAGACATGTCGGAAATGCCCTGAGGCCCATTTCTCCAGTGATAGTCAAATACTTGTAGGACACCTTGTGCGGGATTTCATCACGAGCGATGAGTCGTGCGGCGAATTTTTGACATCAATATCGACACAAGTGGACAAATACAATCCATTCCAGTTGCTGCTGGTTGACTTAAGGTGAGTAAACTGTACAAAGTATCTGTCAAAGAAATCAAAGAAGTTATAATAATTCAAGTAACAATGGAGAAAGGGGGACAACTCCGTCACGGAGTTAGCTTCCTTTGTGCATTGATTCCTTCACTTGTGGATGTGACTGGAGAAATGGAGCTTATGCAATTTGAGACTAGTGTAGCTCCTGATCATAATGCTCCTGTAACATAATAATGAATCATAGCACATATATTTCCAGTTAGAAGCACGGCGGGTATTTCATTGATAGACTGGCGCACGACATGAGAGTTAACGTCAAAGCAAAAATTAGCACATTTAACCATTTGAATGCGGAAAGCGAAAATTAGCAAATTTAACCATTTGAATACGGAAAGCGAACATTAGCAAATTTAACCATTTTAATGCGGAAAGCGGAAATTAGCAAATTTAACCATTTGAATGCGGAAAGCGAAAATTAGCAAATTTAATCATTTGAATGCGGAAATCGAAAATTGTCGTCTCTTGAGTGTTTACATTTTGTTGTCTACTTACTCAATAAAACATGGTTTGACAGCTCTTTAGAATCATTGTGATGTCAAAAAAAAAAAGGAAAATAGTAAATAAACAGCAGACGACTAAATTTAATTCCGAATTGTAAGGTTTAATTGTTGTTATTTTTAGATCGGATCCAAGCAGTGTTCACTATATAAACAACAGTGGGGAAACTGAAGGCGTTGCCCGAGAATTACCCACGGGTATTTATGGCGTCGACAATTCCGTGATTGACCGCCCATGGGAGAAATGTATACAAGGTCAAAGAAGGTTCAAGGACATTGTAAATAAACATGGGAGGGGAAACGATAGGGATTCTCTCGTCGGTGAAATACTTGAATTGTTGAACGAGAAATCAACACAGTGAGTATGTTTTGGTCGATGACTGAGAATATGGTGTTATTTTCACTAGGCTTCGTACTTTCACTAAACTTCATACGACTAAGAAATTCGTAAGTGCAAAACTAAAATGTACAAGGAAATCGTTGGTGAATTTGAACCTGAATTTGAAAATTAACCTTATATGTAGGTCAAAAATGGTGTGACGTGAATGTATAAACAATCTTCGTACAAACATTTTTTGTCGTACGAAGTTTAGTCAAACGTGCCTGGTGGAATTGGCAGTAATGTTATGTACCCCCTCCCAATTTCGGGATACATATACATTAATGTAGTCATAACCCTGTATGTCTGTTTGTCCGAGATTTGCGTTAAAGTTTGTGTCTACCTACATTCTATGATACCGTTAGTCGAATTGCCGAGATACATTCGTTACTTATTTGTCATCATCCATATTTTCATTATATAACATGCGGCCCCTGTGCTCAATGTCAAGCCTGTGCTCAAGGTCAAGCCTGTGTTCAAGGTCAAGAACAAATGACTTAGACATTTGCGTTAAAGTACATACATCAGTGTCCCACTTAGAAATTTGCGTTAAAGTACATACATCAGTGTCACTGGTGACACTGATGTATGTAATTTAACGCAAATTTTTCTAAGTCATTTGTTCTTGACCTTGAGCGCAGGGGCCATATGTATTTAGGTATTTCCAGTCTTATATGTACAGGTCGTTTGTCGCAATATATGTTCAGGTATTTCCCGTCATATACGTCCAGTTATTTTCTCACCATATAATTATGTTCATGTATTTTCCTGCCACTAATATCCAGGTACATGTATTTACATGTTTTTGTTCAGATATATTCCCATATATGACCAGGTGTTTTTATATATGTTCAGGTATTTTCCTGTCATATATGTCCAGGAGTCGTAATATATTCCGGTATTTTTTTCTCACATATATGGCTAGGTGTTTTCATATATGTTCCGGTATTTTCCCACCATATATGACCAGGTGTTTTTTTCATATATGTTCAGGTATTTTCCGGACGCGCAGCTCCAGAAACAGTTCCGGGATGTGGGACGGCCGACGGATTACCCCGTGATCCGAGAACGTAGTGCAATATTTGTATGGAGTCCCTCTGTAAAATACGGCACCCGGTAACGTACAGAACACAGAGAATACTAGGCTGGTGTCTTTGATCAAGTTTACCGTGCAGGGCTAGGAAACGCGTAGGAAGCCGAGACTGTTAAACTTGATATCAACGGACACTAGACTGATATTCTATTTCTGTTTTTTGTTTTTATTCGCCTGTTTGAAAAAAAACGGGACATATTATGTATTCACCTTGTCCAGGAGGGCGGGCGGGCGTCTGGCGGGCGGGCATCTGGCGGGCGGGCGGGCAAGCACAGCTTGTCCGCGCAATAACTACTAAAGTTACTACTTGACGTATCGTAACCAAATTCGGTATACATGTTTAATAAGACAAATAAGCCTACTCATTTTCAAAAAATGCCGATGACTTATCTCCACTTGGCGGCCATTTTTAATTTTCACACTTTGCATCCTATTCCACGCAAGTTCTATTCACCGATCATAACCAAATTCGGTATACAAATTTTTCGATGACTTGTCTCCCCTTGGCGGCCATTGCAATAACTCAAATGTCCACGCAATAACTCAAGTTCTACTTGACCAATCGTAACCAAATTTGGTATACATGTGTATCACGGCAAGACGAAAAAGTCTATCGATTTTCAAGAATTACCGATCACTTGTCTCCCTTTGGCGGCCATTTTTAATGTTCACACTCTGTATCCTTGTCCACGTAATAACTCAAAGTTCTACTTGACCGATCATAACCAAATTCGGTACACATGTTTATCACGGCAAGCCGAAAAAGCCGATTGATTTTCCAAAAAATCCGGTCATTTTTTATTTGCGCACTCTGTATCCTTGTCCATTCAATAACTCAAGTTCTACTTGAAGGATCATAACCAAATTTGGTATACATGTTTAACAAGGCAAAATGAAGTTTTCTATTGGTTTTCAGTGACTTATCTCCCCTTGTTGACTGGCCTTACCTCGACGGGCGTATACTGTGACCTTCGACACTCTTATTATTTCCCTACATAACCATTTATTAACACAAATCTATGACAACATCAGGGCTCCAGATAAGGAATTAGTAATTGAGTATTGTCACTCCATCATTTCTGAAGCAATTGGGTATTTCAAAATTTTAATTGGGTAAAATAAAATCAAACGAGTGTTTACACATCAACAGCCAGCAATTATTGAACAGTTTTCTTCGAAATGAAAACATGTCTTGTCATTTCATTAGTATTGTCTCCTTGGAGACAATTCTAATGAAATACCAAGATGTGTTTTCATTGAAAATAAGAAAAATATGCTATATTTGTGGTCTGTTTATTGTTTTCTGCAGCATGGTAAAGGTACCACAAACTTTTTATTGCTTTTTGATACACGCTATGTATGATTTCAATTGGGTTTTTGTCAATTTTAATTGCGTATTTAAGCAAATATGCAGCTTATCTGGAGCTCTGCAACATGTAAATATGTCCGTCCGTAAGATTTGCGTTAAATTACCGATTATCTTTGTAACTGTAAGTAGGATTGACTTGAAACTTCATATACTTCTTTATCATCATCCATATTTTCATTCTATAGCCCACCCATGGTCACAGTCAAATTACTTTGAAATTTGCCGCAAATTTAACGTTTTTAAAAATGTAGTCGCTATCTCTGCAACCGTAAGTCAGATTGACTTGAAACTTCATATACTTCTTTATCATCATCCATATTTACATTATATAGCCAATTCATGCGGCTTTCACGATCAATGCCAAGGCCAAATGACATAGAACATATTTGGCGGCGGCCAGGGGTATCTGTGAGCCGTTGCTCACTTGCCATTGTATTCATGAAAATTGCGACTTTTTTATACCACTATTATTATAAGTTACTTGATTTGTATGTGGATATATGCACGAGCTCCGCAGCGTGCAATATTAAGTCGCGCAATATCGTTGCGCGGCGGAACGAGTGGCATATATCTACATACAAATCAAATTACCTTTTTATTATATACGTAAATCACTCACAATTTAAATGCGCTTCTAAAATTACACAACATAAACAAATTAGTGGTTATTTAGAAGGAACTATTGTGCGCTGTGAAGCCTTAGTTCCGGCACTGACCAATATGAACTCACGAGACGTCAATATGGAACAATATTGACGTCTTCCGTTGCATTGTGTTTAAATGGGAAACGGAATTACGTATATAATTATACATGATATACTACTTGTGTTTCAGGACCAGCACTGTCATACTAGTAGATGCTGAAGACAACTGTGAATATATCGAGAGAACACTTTCTACACCAGTAGATGTCGACAATCCAACATGGACAAACAAAGAATACAAGTTTAAATTGCATTGATTCCTGTCGAGATCAAAAACTGAAATAGCACACCAATGACACTTGGCCCCTTCCCCTAAAAGTAATGGGATTACAAATAATCATATTATTCATATAAGGGGTATAACCACATTCAACTCTCACATACAAGAAAGCCAAAGACGTACATCAGGGCCAAACATGTAGCCTATTTCACCAACATTGCAAAGTATACTTATCTAGGAAAGTTTACTTTGAGGGAGACATTTTCATTTAAGGATCAATTTATTAATTTTTATTTTACTGAATTTATTACATTATCACAGCCATTTTGGCTGTGATAATGTAATAAAGTCAGTATAATAATTCTGCATACTTTTAATCATCAAATATGTGCAGTCGTTAGTTCTATATGAAATAAATTCATTTTGGGAAAAATAAATGATTACTCCCTCGAAGTATACTTTGCTAGATGAATATACTTTGCAATTTTGATGAAATTGGCTACAGGTCTCCAGTCGGGATTGCGGTAAGGATTAATCCCAATCGTTAAATTACCCACCACATGCTCCCACCTGCCACCCACAGGGGTAAGTCGGTCTGTGTTAAAGAAATTTCGGCATAGCTTCTAACAAGCAATAAAGATCGTTTTCAGGCTACAGGAGCTTGCTATTTGATCAGGATCTACACTGGTCATAAATCCCATAAGCCCTATTTTCCAGTCACAGCCACAAATAAACACTTCCATCAGGTGCGTATTGGAATGGTAGATCAATTCAAAATTCTATTCAAATTCAACCTATTAGCAGTTAAGCACAAATTGCTTCTCGCCAGAATACATAGACCTTGTCCTTGGCGGTGCGAGAAGAGCATGTGCGTGTGATAGCGATCTCTATTGCATGTTAGAAGCATGACGTGATGATTGAATAGCGACCAGTGCAGATCATGTACGGGCCGTGCGCATCCACAGGCTGGTCTGGATCTACACTGATCGCAAAAAACATAAACCTCATTTCTCCAGTCATAGCCATATATCGGATTGATAACAAGACGATCCCAATTTTCAAATTCCCATATCTCACAAACTATGCAAAATAATTAAGTATTATCACATCGTTGATACATTTTCGAGTTTTAGCCAGGTTTTTTGAGAAAAAAAATCCAGGCTATTGGATTGGCTAAAGCCGGGCGGGCGGGCGGCGGGCGGCGTCCACAATCAATGTTAAGTTTTCGTGTTTGAGTCCATTTCTTTGTTACTGTACCACCTAGGACCACCAAACTTTCACAGCTTCATAATCAAGGGGTGCCCACCACATATCACTATCCAACATGTTACTTCTTTTTTAACTTGACCCATTTTTTCCGCGTAGTCGACTTAGCCATTTTCAATGTTAAGTTTTCGCGTTTACAATGTTAAGTTTTCATGTTTAAGTCCATTTCTTTGGTACTGTACCACCTAGGACCACAAAACTTTCACAGCTTCATAATCACGGGGTGCCCACCACATATCACTATCCAACATGTTACTTTTTTGTTAACTTGACCCATTTGTTCCGCGCAGTCGACTTATCCATTTTCAATGTTAAGTTTTCGCGTTTACAATGTTAAGTTTTCGTGTTTAAGTCCATTTCTTTGGTACTGTACCACCTAGGACCATCAAACTTTCACAGCTTCATAACCAAGGGGTGCCCACCACATACAACTATCCAACATGTGACCATTTTTTTTACCTTCACCTATTATTTCTACGTAATTGACTTAGCCATTTTCAACGTTAACTTTTTAACGTACGTCTGGTTAAAGTTTTTTGGTTAAAGCTTTTTCGTTATAATATATCTCTGCAACTGCTTCGCCCATTACCTTGAAACTTCACATGGGTGTTTATCATCATCCATATTTTCATTCTAACCCCAACCGTGCGGCCCCTGTGCCCAATGTCAAGGTCAAATTACTTTGAATGTTTTTGTTAAAGTTTTTTCGTGTACTATATCTCTGCAACTGCTTCACCCATTACCTTGATACTTCACATGGGTGTTTATCATCATTGTCGCACCCGCTTGCGGAAAGCGCGATATCGTCGGCATTTTGGCATACGTCCGTCCGTCCGTGTGTCCGGTTAAAGTTTTTTTCGTTAAAGTTTTTCCATCTACTATATCTATTTTTCAGTGTCCATGCCTCGCCCCAAGGCGCGACATGCAGGCCACGGCCATCTAGTCTACAAAAAGTGGGTATAATTATGTTATCCAAGTGTCCATGCTTGGAAAAAACCTGGCCTTCGTGGCTTTGCCTCGTTTCTTGTTGTTTCTGAATTTACACTGCACATTGTATGGACGTGAGGATGTGATATCACGACAGTTAGACCACATTCTAACTGTGGCTAAGTTCTCATATGCCACAGGCCCGTATGCAGAGGGGTTGCAACGGGTGCGTACGCATCCCCCTTAACCATTTCACTCTTAACCCGCTGGCCTGTATAGTGGTATTGGCAAACAGTGATGATCCAGATGAGCCGGCTCGTAACGAGCCGTCTCATCAGGATCTGCACTTTTTGCAATAAATTTTCATAATTTTGAGAACAAAAACACCGCATGTTCATAAATGGACTGGTCTGAAAATTATTTTGTGATGATTTAGATTGCTTGCTAACTCCATGATGTTCTATCTGACATCTGTAGCCGATTTCATCAAAATTGCAAAGTATACTTTTCTAGCAAAGTATACTTTGAGGGAGTAATCATTTATTTTTCCCGAAATGCATTGTCATATAGAGCTAACGACTGCATATATTTGATGATTAAAAGTATGCAGAATTATTATACTGAATTTATTACATTATCACAGCCAAAATGGCTGTGATAATGTAATAAATTCAGTATAATAAAAATTAATAAATTTATCCTTAAATTGAAAATGTCTCCCTCAAAGTATACTTTGCAATTTTGATGAAATCGGCTACTGCACGATTCTAATCGACTCAATACTTGAAATACATGCATTACCTTTGTGTTGATAAAATAATAAAGCAGCTACCAACAATGAAAATGCCGGAATTCATTGAATGCTGCAAAGGTCAATGAGTAACCCACCATGTCAGCTTTCTAAGCACCTGGGGCTGTTTCACTAAACTTCGTACGACTATGGATATACATTTATTGAGCATATGCTGCATATACTCAATAAATGTTAATCCAATAATTGTTTGCAAGAAAACAGTGTTAATGTGAAATTTACAGACGATCCTAATTTTGCACTTACGAACATTTTAGTCGTACAAAGTTTAGTGAAACGGGCCCCAGAACAGTTATATGCAGTAGATGCGCTATAATGTACAAACTCACATGTACGTATATCTGTATTTAACTGACCTATCATATCTGTCACGTATCCAAAGTTCCATTACTAATTTGCATTGTCTTTTCTTTATTATTAATTTACAGTTATTTAGTATGCCCAATTGAGGTGGATTTGCAATTTTGACAACTACTGTCTGTTCCATGTTTTGCTGCCGACGAACATTTGGCTATTAAACACATTAAATCTAAAAAATATTTAAAAGTAAGTCTTTTTTCATCAATAACAAAAAAGTCACCCTCCCAAAAAAAAATTATTTGATGAAATTCAAAGAAATATTGATTTTATTGCGAAAAAACGATTTTCCTATGGGAATTTAACATGGGGAGTCAATTTCCAAAACTTTTCGTTTTTTGATCCTGAATGGATCAAACACGATTTTTTTTGGAAATTGACTTCGAAACCTGGCGAAATAGCTTGACAATGATGTAACTAAGAAAACAAAGGTTAGATTTTGAAAATCGGTCCACAAATCAAAAATATATTTTAATAAAATCTATTTTTAGCTCCCATGTTAAATTCCCATAGGAAAATCAATAAAATTTCATCAAATAATTTTTTTTGGGGAGGGTGACTTTTTTGTTATTGATAAAAAAGTAATTACTTTTAAATATGTTTTAGATGTAATGCGTTTAATAGCCAAAAGTTCGTCGACAGCAAAACGTGGAACAGACAGTAGTGTACTGTAAACCACATTTCGAATAAACTGCCGGCGTTATCATAGCCTGCAATTCGGTGTGCTTGCATGAACGTGATTTATATTTCAAGAATACATGTACATCCACAATGATACTTAGAAACTTATTTATAGAAGCGTCAAGACACTTTGATCAATTCATTAACTCGGATTTTAGTTTTTTGTATCATGCTTTTATCTTAAAGGTACATGCCCACTCAGTAGGCACAAACTGTTCTTTATACGGGCGACGCAGCACAAGCCCGTTTTATGCTACGCGTATATGAACACTTACTATTCAGTGAAACTAGGTTGAACATATGATTGAAAGTGTTAAATTTGTTTTACCGTCGATGGGCTGAGTACTAGTTTACGACATTGGTATTTTCGTAATACGGGCGACGAAGCAGTTGGCTGAAGGGCCAAATGCTTCTAAAACCCAATGTATGTCATGTCGGAAAGTATACTGAATATAGCAGACGAAGTTACTGCATTTGAACATATTTGTTTTTGTTGTCGTTCAATTATACTACTTTTATCTCAAACGCTGAAGAATCCCCAAGGGCGATACAAGTCTACACGTTCATTACCGAATAAACAGCTTCGGAATTATAGGTAGTTGCATAAACCTGGGACAAAGAATATGATATGTATGGTCCCTAATGCAGTATGTCTTCAAGATGTATACTATAACATAAAATCTACATTTCTGTTTTATTGGCGGAAATCGAAAATTAATGTGAAGTAATGTGAAACAATAAAAGTAAAATCTAGTGTTTATTTTTGTGTAACCACACTTGACAGGGCCAGCCGGTTCTGATTTACTACATACTATTTCGATTTAATACTTCAATCCATTGCAATGCCACGAGCCATTCTATATATGTAAATGGTGCAGGACAATGTTAAATTATTTAAATCAATTAAATGCGTCACATGAACAGATAGTTTTTCGACAAAATATGAATAAAGTAAAGTATGACAATGACATAATCGCAAAATGCCATATCCTCAGAATTATCAAATGCCTGATTTACAGTGACGCCTCTCTAAACCGGACACCCTGGGAATCTCCCAGGGTGTCCGGTTTAGAGAGGTTTCACTGTATTCATAGTTTGTTTTCGATATATCAACTGAATGTGAAAGCTGTGGTTATTTTGTGTGTACCCGATATATTATTGAAAGGATTACCCCTTTCAACCATAAGCAACCATCCAACTGTCACAAATTGATTTTCAGACTAGTCCATTTATTAAAAGGGGGTGATTTTGTTCTAAAAAATATATAAATTACTTGCAAAATGTACAGATCCTGATGAGACGGCTCGTTACGAGCCGGCTCATCTGGAGCTGCACTGTTTGCCAATACCACTATATAGCGGGCTTTCGGGTTCAAAGGGTTAATATATATAGTGGTTTGTTCAAAATATGGACGATACCCGTTTGTTTTGGAGAGGTTTAGGTTAGAGGATACCAAATGATGCAAAAATAGTCCGGTATAAAAAAATAGTGCGGGTGTTTTGAGGTCACAGACACCGTTTGCTTGCAAATCTTGATCCATTACTACCCAGTTTCACTTGAGGAACATTTTGGGGTGCTTTTAACACCAGTTTTCAGCATATTTGTAGCATTTAAAAGAAAACACTGAACCTGTTGGTTACGTGATGTAAACAGAGTTTCCGTGGCCAAAAAATGTAAACAATATTGGAGTATGTGACAAGGTTGGAATTTTTCTTTCTTAGGAGTAAGTGAACCTATTGTCTGGTTCATGCAGAACCAGTACAGACTGGCTGCAGGTCATGCACAAGTGGGTCCAACAGCATCCATACGAATAGTGAAAGTAGGAGAGACTGGCCTTATTGGATGGCATTCGGTTAAATTATATATTACAACTATTTGGAGGTGTCTAACCTTTAAGAGTGCTTGTACTTTCTCTGGAGAGGTTTAAGAGTGCTTGCACTTTCTCTGGAGAGGTTTAAGAGTGCTTGCACTTTCTCTTCGCTTAAAGGCCGTGGCTGAAAATACTCAATAAATATCTTGGAGCATCATTATTCTTGAATTAAACAGCACTGCTGAAACATTTAGGGAACATTATCAGTATACATGGGTTTAAATGCAGGACGGGGGTGATTACGATCTGACACTCCTTAGGTAAACCGTCATATGGTCATGATGGTAGTTAATTAGTGTGAATGGACCACAACAGACTGGACATGTAACCTGTAATGGCTATCTGAATAGCCATCTGGATAGTGGCTGTACCAAGCAAGCCATTCTTCTGATAGCCAGCACATGAACGTTTACTATTGCACCAATAATATTATACCATAAAATATTAAACAATGGAAGTTGGCTTGAATATATTCCATACCATTCAAATGAACAGATCAATTGTCATCAATGGAGTCAAATGCCCTAAAGCATAGACATGTGGGGTGGGGGGTGGGGGGCTATTGTTGCTCGTTTCTGTGTTGTCATGCTGTCAGTATAGACCAATCTCTGTTTCGCTAGTATATCTGCATACTCTAGGAGAGAGGTAGCAGGGCTGTTGTGTTTTCCATTTATGACTATCTGACATAATGTTGTTTCAAATATTTCAGTATTCTCTTAATATATGCAGGAACAAAAGTCAAAAGCCATGTATTTGCAGGAAACGGAAAGTGTCGTCTGCTGCTGTATTATATAGTGTCTTTTTTATCAGTAAAGACACGAGTTTTGTCAGCACTTTAGAATCATTATACCTCCGCGACAAGTTGTGTGTGTGGGGGGACTAGAGTCAGGTTGTCCGTCCGTCCGTCCGTGCTAACATTGGGGGTTTAGGGCCTAGTGGGATGAGCCTAAGACAATATAATACAATATATTTATTCAGTTAGCCCCTAAACCTATTGTAGTTTAGGGGCTATTCCTTTGATCTTTTAAAGAACAAATATTCCATGAACCCAAAATGTTATTCCGTCCGTCCCCGTTCGTCCGTCCGTCCGTCCGTAAACTTACCATGAAATTACCAGGCAAAACTAGAGATTATGTTTGTATTTCACCCCTACGTAACTGGAATGGAATTTGATATGTTAATTTGGCAACCAATCCAATTGTCACAAAATGATTTTCAGACTAGTCCATTTATGAAAAGGGAGTGATTTTGTTCTCAAAAAATATGAAAATTACTTGCAAAAAGTGCAGATCATGATGAGACGGCTGGATCTACACGTTTTGCCAATACCACTATACAGGCCTGTGGTGTTGATGGAGAAATTCTTACAAACGTTTCAACGTAAAATAATTGGCCAAATGTTTCAGCGATTTTGCAACGGTCGAAAAGAACAAGGTCATGCTAATTGAAGGTCATTCATTTCTGATCACTGGCTGTAGTGTCAATACTGTCAGATCTGAAACCATTGGACTTGGCCCATAGTTTGCGATAAGTAGGTAATTGTCGCGCGAATGCCATTGTACTTTTTTCCATAACAGTTCGGATCCAATGCACATGTAAATATCGCATACGAATACATGTACTTTGTACGTCTACATGTACATGCAACTGGACGGCTGTTTGACAAAAAGGGGTCTTACAAATAGTATTTATTTGTCATTAGTTCAAAATACAAATCTAATGACGAGAACGACGCCAACGGCATGTAACCCATCGCTGTGGTGGCTGGATCACAAACATGCACATTGATATGGTAAATAAGTTATAGGAGAATAGAGGAATGCGCATACATCTATTGAAAGATAATATGGATAAGGACAAAGATGCATATGAAGTTTCAAGTGAATCACTCCTATGTTAAGGAGCTTATAGCAGAATAAATGTACTGAAGTGGGAATTTCAGAGTTATTTCACATTGACCTATGCCAAGGGGAAGGGAGCATTCTGGGGCGCGAAATAATGGATGATAATAAACATGCACATGAAGTTTGAAGCCGAGTCAGACGCACTAGCTCAGTGGTAGTACATCGGACTACGGATCGAAAGGTCCCGAGTTCCAATCCCGACACTGGCCGATTTGGCGTGTCCTTGCCCAAGGACACGCCAAATCGGCCATGTCGGGATTGGAACTCGGGGACCTTTCGATCCGTAGTCCGATGTGATCACAGCCTAGTCCTATCGGATGGGGACTTAAATAGTCGGTCCCGACATGCAAGGTCATCGAGCCAGTGCCGTAGTTCAATCAAAACATTAGCAAGTTTGAAACCAATTAACTGTACAATAAATACGTTATAGGATTATGGAGAAATGTGCACACATCTACTGGATGAAAAAAATAATGTTATTTGACCTTGACATTGGGCATGCGGAGAGCATGAGTGTGGTGGGGAATGGAAATGTGGATGATAATAAACATGAACATGAAGTTTCAAACCAATTGGTCGTAGATCAAACAAGGTTATAGGAGAATGGAGAAACATGCGCGCATCGACTGGACGTAATTTATAAGTTATTTGACCTTGACCTTGGGCCTGGGAGAGCATGGGTGGGGTAAGGAATGAAAATATGATGATAATGAACATGTACATGAAGTTTCAAGCCAAAAAGATCATACAGTGCAGAAGATATAGGCGAATGGAAAATGTGACAGACAGACGGACGGACGTACACACTGCGGTATATTTGTAAACCCACTTACTTGTGCACCTGTAAATAGTCTGCCTATGTACCTGGGTGCACAATACAAATGTTGTACAATTACCTATTGTACGTATGCACGAATTGATCCACAAGTATACCTGGTGGATCATTGATGGACAGACGGACGGACAGCTTTTGCATCTCAATTTCGCTACGCGATAGGATAAGAACTGATCAGATGCATGCCACAACATGCCACTGATAGTGCCATAACAAGAATTACATGCAGTGGGCATAGGGGAGTCGGGAGCTATTGTGATGTGGAACCCGGCTACATGTGCCATGATAATGCTGTTATCTCTGGTGTGTGGCAGGACTGCCAGCAACATTGGATACTTACCCAAAATGTGTGTCCTAATGTTGTCTGGGGAGCATGGATGTTTGTATAACTGACCCGAGCTGAATTTAATGAGATTATATATTGAATGTGATTTACATCTTACCAAGCGTGAACGACCACGGCCATAGTATATTTATAATATTATCGCTTTATAAGTAAATATATGAAAGTAGTTTGACTCTGTCCAACCTCAATATAATATATACAGATCATGTCACCATAAACCGGTGTTTATGGCTGTGACTGGAGAAATGGAGCTTATCTCCTGTAGCCTGATAACGATCTATATTGCTTGTTAGAAGCGTGGCGAGCGTTTCATTGATGTAATGGCGAACAGTGCAGATCCTGATCAGACTGTGCGGATGCACAGGCTGATCTGGATCTACACTGGTCGCAAAACCCATGCGGCCCACGTCCCCAGTCACATGCGATACGGCGTCTCAGTGTTATATTATGATAGGACACGCCGCACGTGTATGTGAAAAAAAACTCAGAAAATTACGGAGACGGGACATGGATTTTTTTTATTAATTCGTTCCCACGAAATAACAATTCGTTCCCACTATTTAACAATTCGTTCCCACGAAATAACAATTCGTTCCTACGGGAACAAATTGTTAATTCGTGGGAACTAATTGTTATATCGTGGGAACAAATTGTTAATTCGAGGGAACGAATTGTTAAATTGAGGGAACGAATTGTTATTTCGTGGGAACGAATTGTTAATTCGAGGGAACGAATTGTTAATTCGTGGGAATGAATTGTTATATCGAGGGAACGAATTGTTAAATTGAGGGAACGAATTGTCATTTCGTGGGAACGAATTAATAAAAAAAATCCATGTCCCTGCGTATACTGAGCAAAACTAGAAACGTCCCTCCATGTTTAAGGAATGATTCATCAAAAACCAAAAGGGTTACTTTTAAAAATCAAAATGGAAAAACAAGTTCATTCATTTCTGTATCAAAGCCAATAAATTGCATTTGGATATCTTGTTAAATATTCGAGAGATAACCGGCCAAGGGCGGTAGGGGTCAAAATCAAAAATCACAAAACTTAATGTTTAGAGATGGAATTTCAATAAGTAATGTGGCAAATTCAGTAAATCTCGTTAGTACCGAGTGTGGCCACCATTTGCATGAATGCATGCAATGATCCTACGCCTCATCGACGTGACGTAACGCAATACCAGTGCGTTGGGCAAATTCCTCCATTCCCGTTGTAACGCCCGTGTAAGATCGCGAACATTGTCAATCTGATGGTTAGCTCGTGCTTTGCGGCCCAGCTCATCCCATATGTGCTCAATGGGATTGAGATCCGGGGATGACCGCGGGCCATGGCATGACGTCGACGTTGTTTTGCTGTAAGTATTGAGTGGTGACCCTGGCTACGTGAGGGCGGGCATTGTCGTGCATCAATGTCACACCAGGACCATGCTGACGGATAAATGGTAAGGCATGTGAATTTAGCACATCTGCAACATAACGTTGTGCATTGATGTTGCCCTGTACAACAACCAAATCTGTCCTTCCGGTTTCCCATGATCCCACCCTAGACCATTACGCTCCCTCCCCCAAACCTGTTCTTCTCAACAATGCAACAATCGGTGAATCTTTCATTTTTACGCCTGTATACCCGTAATCTTCCGTTAGCATGACTAACTATGAACCGAGATTCATCGGTGAACAAAACTCGGTTCCAGTCAGCCCTTCTCCAGTTCAGATGACGTCGCGCCCATAACAGTCTGGCAGCACGGTGACGTTTGGGTTCATTATCTGACCAGTGTACGGGCGGCGTGCCCGGATTGGTTGGGCGTTACGACGTAACCGGTTGCGAATGGTCTGCCCTGAGACACCGTATCGCCTAGCAGTGACTGTGGCTGCCAATCGACGTTGACGTAAGTGCGTCAACGTAATGTAACGATCGGCTCTAGCCGTCGTTACACGAGGCCTACCAGGTCGCTGCCGGTCGTGAACAGCCCCAGTCTGCTGGTACCGGGCTGCAAGACGATCAATCGTCTTCCGACAGCAACCAAACCGAGGCGCGACCGCCCTGGCGGAGCCATCCCACCCGCAAGCATCCCAATTGCCTGATTTCGCTCGTTTTCGGAAAGCCGTGGCATCGAAAAACAGTGAAAAATTAAAAAAGTTTTTTAATTTTCCGAATAGCCCCTATCGCATGAATGGTACGACATGAACTGAATCACCTTATCGATGACAAGTATAGCGTGCACGTGCAAAAAGTGGAAATCAACGTTCCGGTCACTGGCCGCTATGTAAACCGTGTGTATCGGCTAAACTCTACACGATCGTATTCTGAACATCGCCACGGTTTAAAATACATGTACTTTGAACATGTGGTACATACATAGACAGAGCTACACCGGCTATAAAACAGGGACGTTTCTAGTTTTGTTGAGTATACATACTAGCGCCGAGTGATTTTCGTGAGTATATTATTGTATTTATTCGTTTTTATTTTATATTAGTTTATTCATGTATTGCCTATATGTAAATTTATCTCACATTTAGCATAATAGATACTGTTCATTTGTGGTTGTGATTTGGCGAAATGGGGCTTATGAGTTTTGTTATCTGTGAGACACCTGATTAAATGCAGTCGAACCCCTCTAAACCGGACACAAATAAAAGTTAGTTATACTTAATTGTAATGGGGATCATTGCCTTTCATCTCCGCTGAGTATGTAAGTTCGTGATCGCAAAGCACCCACGCCTGTCTTGGAATAGTTGTCTGTTTGTTTTATAGTGGGACCTCTCTAAACCGGACACCCTGGGGACCTCACAGGGTGTCCGGTTTAGAGAGGTTACACTGTAGAACACTCCTCTAGTAATTATCGGAGAGAGGTCAAATAAATATGTTAAATTGGCCATAAAATAGTTTATTTACGTCTCATCACATGTATATTAAGTACCATCAAAATATTACAATACAGTTCACATGTGCCATTTTATCTAGAATTATAAGAGACGACATACTAACATAATATAAATAGCATCACTATATAAATCAATGATTGGTAGTATCAATACAGTGGCCGTTCTCACCGTGTTCATCCTGGTTAAAATAATCTGTGAAAACGGCAGCTGATATTGTATACTATTCTACAAACAAACACTATATACATATTAAATCTAAATCAAAGTAGCCATCGCTAATCAATTTAAAGTTTTTCCATGAAAAATCAAATTTGTGTATAAGGGCACTATCGCGCAGAATTAAAAAAACAAAAAAAACCAGATATCATCCCGATCAGATCGTAGATGAACTGATTAGCAATGACTACTTAGGATGTACATGCATAAAATATACTGATTATTGATCTATGAAACTATTACATTAATTACATGTAAAATTGCTATATTTATAGACTAAGAGTTATTATTGAGATAACATGCTCTCCTTTTAAGAATATTAAAACAGGTTTTGGCACTAATTCTAACGAAACTAATATTGGAAAACAGGAACTTCAACTTGTGTTCGACGGCCATAGAGTAGAATTCAGGGTTCACAGAACCTGCTTTATTGAACCAATCGTTTCTTAGGTCATCATACATATTACAGTGAAAAATAACATGGATTTCGCGTTCAATAACATTACAAAAATAACATTTACGCTCATCTAAAGGCTTGTTTTCATACCTCCCAGTTTCAATGCGTAGGGGGAAAACCCCACAACGAAATTAAACAGTATGTACGTAATTTATTGCGACCTATTCCGGAGGGCCCAGTTACACTGTTAATACTAGTATGCTATGTTGTTTTAAAATCGGCTAAGGCTGCATCACGCAAGGTACCAATGAGTGCATGCGAAATTGGTTGTCTAATATTTATGTCAATGTTAACCTGCAAGTCTGGACATCTTTTGGAGACGAAAAAATACCAGTTTTTACATCTATTAGAGGCCCAGAGCGATATACGTTTATTCAATCTTGAACTATTTGTACATGAAAATCTGACCAGCAGACGGCTAATGCATACTCATTGTCTGATGAGTATTGGTTCCCAACCCATGTCACCATGGAGAGCGGATATATGTGTATATTTTCCAACGCCTAGGAAGAAACGCATTGCTCTGTTATGAACTGCATTTATGCAAGCGTATGACTTGAAACCCCAAATACCAGCAGAGTAATATATTATTGGACACGCCATAGACTCATATAACTTAGTTTAAACATCATATGGGAACCCCCCCCCCCAGCTACTTTGCATTTTGCTATAAGCAGACATAATGCTCTGCTTTCGCTCTGTGCAACGGCTGTAGCAGTTATATCAAAGTGTAGATGCTCTGTTAGCAAGACACCAAGATATGCATAGTTTTCAACATACTGTGGTTGTTTCCACAGTGAAATGTAATGTGCGATCTAGGAACCGATGGGTTCCGGAAGTGTAAAATATTACATTTCTTTACATTTACAACCATGTCATTTAAGGAACACCATTCATTCAATGCATGTAACAAACATTGTAAATCCTGTTCATTCTCGGCGAGCAAAACAATGTCATCTGCGTATAATAAAACACTAATTTTGTCTTCATTACAAAATATACATTTTTCTAATGATTTTAAATATCGAACAAGGTCATTTGTATACAGATTAAATAACAAAGGGGACAGAATACAACCTTGCCTTAGACCGCACTTCACATTAAACCAGTTGGTGTGCATATTATTTACACGAACACACGAGCTAACAGATGAATAAACCGACACTATTGACTTAAATAATTTTCGAAATGTAGACCATTGACTATTTTCATTACCATTTTATGTCAAAATATAAATGTACGTTCTCGGGGTTGTTATGAAAATAAATGATCAGAAACGAGTAATGTTGAGTAGCATGTGAGCTGGTGGTGTGGCAGCCCAGTTGGCGTATGGACCCGATAAATGTTTTTCTTTTTGTGTTAGTATATCGTTTACCGAGATTTTACATACATGTATGTACAGTAGATGTGTGATATTATATGGATAAAATGCTATTTAATGCTAGTGTGAAAGTTCAAAAACGTACATGTATAAACGTTTATCTATTTCTGAGTTAATTTCATTTATGTGTGTCAGATTGCATTTAGTGAATACAATTTCGTATTTGGTAAACTCTTGCATGTATCAGTAACAAAGGAATTATATTACACACAGTAATTAATGTGACGTCAGAAAAAAGTTGCGACGTCGTCACAATAATGAGCGACGTGACGTTCAAATCGCATTCAGTGTATGTGCTAAAGGTTTACTAAATCAGCCGATTTACATCGGAATTGCATAAAACAAATATCAGTATGTACAGTAATGAACTCTGCATTGGAAAACGTCAAAAGTAAAAATGTCAAAATTTGGCCATAATGTACCTTTTCCCAGATGTATCTGTGTAGACCCTGATCCATGTCACCTCCCGCTCCTTTGGTACATGATTGTTATATATAGTAAATTAGGAAACAGGGCAAAGAGTTATCTTGATAGGTGGTTGGAACTAGGCAAAGTTGAACGTACTTACGAAGGCGTGATAGATTTTCTGCTCATGGATCAGTTACTAAGCACTTGCAGTCGTGACTTGTACGTTTTCCTAAAGGAAAAAGTCGTTAGCAAAGTACATGAGATGGCAGTGCAAGCTGACTTCTTTGCAGAAGCCAGAGGCGGTACAAAGTACGTAGTACAGAGAGAGAACCGAGACAATTGAGCGAAAAGTGAGAATCGTAGCACAGGTTATGAGAGGAAGGTGAGAGGTCAAGGTGAGAGATATCGAGGCAATGACAGATCTCGTAACTATGGTAGAGAGAGAAGTGGCGAGAGAAGTAGAGAGAGTAGTAGGGAAAGGTACAGAGAGAATGACAGACGTACCATTACATGTTACCATTGTGGAGGCCAAGGTCACGTAGCTCCAGACTGCCCAAGAAGAGGTCACATGCATCGAGCTGCAGCCCTTGAGGAAAAGGATACTGGTGCATATGGGCAAAAGAAGGTAAGCTTTGCAGGCACCGGTGACGAACCAGAAATGGATGATGCAATACATAGAGGCAGGAGTAGAGGCGGGAGCAGGGGCAGAGGGCGTTATCACCACCGCGCAAGAGGCAGAGGGCGCCCCTTTTTCCCACCTGTATATCAGGGTATTTTTTGTATTGTAGAGGACAACCATACCAAAGATGATGGTGGAATCACTATGATATGCGTAGGTAAGGAAGTTGACCAGAGTCCGAAGGTTACAGGATGCAAATTTTCTAGTGCGACGTTGCCAGTGGCAGAAGGTTTGTTAAATGGGAAAGTTGTGACAGTGATGCGTGATACAGGTTGCACGGGCGTAGTAGTGAGAAAGGAACTGGTACATCCTGATCAGTTTCTCAGGAGAGTGGCCACATGTATGCTAGTAGACAAGAGACGCTTGAGTGAAGTCCCTGTAGCGAGAATCACCATTGACACCCCATTTTTCAAAGGAGAGACCGAAGCGTTATGCATGGATGAAACTATGTACGCGACCACGTTAGCAGTTGAAACGCGTTCACAGGTTTTGAAACGCGATGAATCGTATCGGAAACTGCGGGTACCGGAAGCCGTATCGCACGTTTCGCGTATTGAATTCAAAGAACAACAAACAAGCGACGTTACGTTAACGTCATTACACACAAACGCAAAAAACGGAAACGTGAAGTATTCCAAGAACGGTAACGTTACGTCATTTCTGTACCGAAAAGATTTACTGTATCGACAATTTGAGACGACAGGTAACAACAGAAAATACCATCAATTAGTCGTTCCGGAAAAACTTAGACAGACTGTGTTAAAGGTGGCACTTGAATATATAATGTCAGGGCACTTAGGAGTAAAGAAAACCACAAATCGCTTTTTGGCAGAATTTTTCTGGCCTGGCGTGTCCGGTGACGTGACACGATACTGTAGGTCATGCGACATTTGTCAACGAACAATCTCGAAAGGTCATGTAATAAAGGCACCGCTGGGCAACATGCCACTGATTGACACGCCATTCAAACGCGTAGCCGTAGACATCGTAGGACCGATTTATCCAGCTACGGATAATAAGAATCAGTATATTCTAACGCTAGTAGATTACGCCACACGGTATCCAGAGGCAGTACCATTACCGAGTATCGAAGCAGAACGAGTAGCTGAGGCACTCGTAGACATGTTCAGTCGTTTAGGAATTCCTGAGGAATTATTGACTGATTGTGGATCTCAATTTACGTCGAACGTAATGCGGGAGGTCAGTAGGCTATTATCACTGAGACAACTTACGACTACTCCCTACCATCCTATGTGCAACGGGTTGGTGGAGAGATTCAACGGTACATTGAAGCAGATGCTTAAACGCATGGCAAGCGAGCGTCCCAAAGATTGGGATAAGTACATTAACGCGTTGTTGTTCGCGTATCGCGAGGTTCCACAGGAGAGCCTAGCATTCTCCCCATTCGAACTACTCTATGGGAGAACAGTCAGAGGTCCTTAACGAAAGTGTGAAAACTACATACCAGTACATACTGGATCTCAGACAGAAACTCGAGCAAACATGTGAAATCGCGAGAGAAAATCTCAAGAAATCGAGTAAACGGTACGCGAAGTACTATGACAGGAAAGCGCGTGACCGGAAGTATAAGGAGAGTGACCGGGTGTTAGTACTACTCCCCACTGATAGGAACAAACTGTTAATCCAATGGAAAGGTCCATACCCTATAGTGGAGGTACTAAATGACTGGGATTATAGGATCGACATGAAGGGGAAACTGAAAACATTCCATGTGAACATGTTGAAACGCTATGAAGAGCGTACGCCTCAAAGCCCAGGGAAGGGGATACTATCCGTCATAAACACGGCGGTAATTGACGACATAACTGACGGGAATTTGGGTACAGGGGAGTGTAATGCCGATGAGCACATGACGTGTCCAATGGGGACACAGGAATCGATAGACCGGGTGGACTTAGCCCCAGGGTTGTCCAAGGACCAAAAAGTTGAAGTACAAAGGGTGCTTAAGGAGTATGAGCACGTACTGACTGATAGACCAGGGCGCACCCATGTAGAGATTCATGACATTAAATTGTCTACCTCAGACCCATTACGGATAAAAGGTTATCCCATCCCGGACAAAGTTCGTGACGTAGTCAAAGAGGAGGTCGAAGAAATGTTGAAGTTAGGAGTTATCGAACCTTCTAGATCCCCATACTCATCACCAGTCATTCTAGTCAGGAAAAAAGACGGAGGGCTCCGTTTTTGTATAGATTTTCGTCAGGTTAACAAAGTCACTATTTTCGACGCTGAGCCAATGCCCGAAATTGAAGAAATGTTCTCGAAATTAGCGAAATACAAGTATTTCTCGAAACTGGATTTAGTAAGGGGTATTGGCAGGTCCCACTCTCAGAGAACGCAAAACCCTATTCTGCTTTTGAAGCACCCCAAGGCCTTTTCCAGTTCAAAGTAATGCCCTTCGGCATGGTGACGGCCCAAGCTACCTTCTGTAGGCTTATGAGGAAAGTCCTGAACGGTGTCCCGAATGCAGACAGCTTCGTGGATGATATCCTCATATTTACCATCACATGGGATGATCATGTTAGGGCCTTGAGGCAGGTTTTGTCCCGATTATCCAATGCTAATCTGACCGCGAAACCATCGAAGTGCAGCATTGGTTTCAGCTAGAGTGTCTAGGCCATACCATAAGCGGAAAGAAAGAGCTCAGAGCTCACCCAGATAAGGTCACAGCTGTACAGGAAGCGCATGTCCCCGAAACTAAGAAAGGGGTGAGGGCATTTTTGGGGTTAGCGGGATTCTACCGTAAGTTCATCCCCAATTTTGCGGAAATAGCTGTCCCACTAACAGATCTTACGAAAAAGGGTCAACCAAACAAAATTGAATGGGGAGACTCCCAAGAGAAGGCTTTCAACTGCCTGAAAAGAGCGCTGACTAACGATCCCATCCTCAAACTCCCAGAGCTAGACAAGCCGTTCGTATTGAGAACAGACGCATCCGACGTAGGTTTGGGGGCCATTTTGTTGCAGGAACAAAACGGGGCACAACTACCAATTGCGTATGCTAGCAAAAAACTACTTCCAAGGGAGCAAAACTACTCAGTTGTAGAAAGAGAGTGCTTAGCAGTAGTCTGGGGAGTGGGGAAATTCCACAAGTATTTGTTTGGTAAAGAGTTCGTACTCGAGACAGATCATCAACCACTTACGTACCTGAATAAGGCAAAGGTTGCAAACTCCAGGCTGATGAGATGGGCGCTGTTGTTGCAACCATATCGCATGATGATCAGAGCCATCAGGGGCTCAGACAATGTTGGTGCAGATTATTTGAGTAGGATCTAATTAAGTCATAGACCGCATACCATAGCCGAGATCCTGGGCTCCAATGAGTTGTGTAGGATGTGTATATTTGTATATAGGTAAACAATGTCGGTACAACTCGTGATTACCGCTAAGTGTTTCACACTTTTATTTAGTGGGGGGGGGGGGGGGAATATTGTCACGAATCGTAGCCGCCTATTTTCTTTATCATCCATTAATTGTAACACGGGTCACATAGTCTAGAGCAGTAATCGAATATTCTAGTACAAGACGGTTGAATAGGTATTGGTGTGTGTAATATCGCCTGTGGAGAATACCGCTGGAGAGAATAGCGCTTTATCCGAAACCGCGCACGGACCACCAGTATTGGATTTTGCACTGGTCGTATCTGGGTGATCTACACTGTATATGCATACTTAGATGCTAGCCTAATTACCTAGTAAGTCATACCTATTTATGACTGAAGTCTTTCAGACTAATTCACCAGATATCTCGTGAGCTAGACTGACTGTCAGATCATTAGTCCACTTACGTAAAATTGTAAGCCAAATGTGAGCCCATAAGTTTTACATTGACAAGCAGACTACATGGGATAGTCGTGCACTAGGGTGGGGGTATATATTCGTTGTAGCACCATATATTATCAGTCGGACATTCAATTTCATTCTTGTGACATTGGAGCGCAAGTTGTTCACTGGGAATTGGTGAGTACATATGTTGTTGTTACTTTCTAATGCTGCCATTTAAGTCTGAATCTTGCCAATACCGGCAATTCTACGCAGTGTTATCGTATCCTCGATAATACTGCACTATTTAATTTACCCGAGTTATTTGGCCCCGTTTCGACCAAACGCTTGGTCAATAAAAGCCGTATGGCATGTATCCGCTGATGTAGATTATCTTCCTTAATCAAATATTATTGATTCATTAGTTCGTCGTGCTTACGTGTAAATAATAACGATTACAGGACTGGCATGTGGGAGCATTCCGTGAGTATTGTAATGGCATATTATTCTCATGTGTTTTTGTTGCATGTCACTCTGACTAATTGCATTAGCAATTTATTGTATTTGTAAAACGAAGGGCGAACTCGATTGAAATGTTCACTAACATTAGCCATGTATTTTATGTTACGATTCAATCGAATATCAGTCTGCGTCCTGTACAATACATGAGAATATTGCCAATTTTAACATGTCACAATTGTAACGTGAATTTTCTGGACGACTTTCATTACTCTATGGGGAAACACATGTTTACTCCTAACCCAGTCGTCTGTACATTCATTTTATTAAGTCATATTACGTTCGCAGTGTTTTGTAAATATTGTAAATGCTATTGCGACCAAGATGGGCCAGATCAGACAGTTCTGCTCTAAGTGCACTGATTTATACATCAGTAAGCTGCAATAAGGACATGATGTGAAGTATAATTTGTTTCAATCACTGATGCGTTGGGTCAGCCTGTGGAATCCTACAGCTGATTAGAGTATACGTGTTTATGATTAGTAATGTAATGTAATACTGTGAATCTGCACAGTAGAATACTTGGCACAGTTGCTCTTTATTAAGTTAGCGCAATTGGCCACGGGCAGTCTGATCAAAGTAAGGCCTGTCGCAATCAAATGTTTGTTGACTAATGGTAAATAACTGTGAATGACGTCTGTATTCACATGTACGGCTGTGAAGAGGTATATCGTTGAGTACACTAGATATAGTGGCTGTTCATTAATGTGTTATATCGCATTTTCCGACTTATGAATTCCATCAGCCCCCTTCTTCCAATTAGTGAAAATATCTTTGTGTACATTGCAATTTATCATGTTTCATCATTGTAATATATGATGATGTTTAGTATTGCCATGCAATCGGGATATTGATTTCATGTGCACTACTGTGACTATTATTGAGACTATAACATGTTACATTCTGGTAACAACACCGTTGGTGTTTTGTAGTCCCAGCCAGCCAGTACACCAGCCAGTACACCAGCCAGGCAGCCAGCCAGCCAGCCAGTCAGCCACGAGCGACGGCACGTCCCTTCTTTGTGTCTGCGTAATTCAGTACGCAACACAGAGTTATTTCCTTATTCTGGAGTCCACGACACGACACCGTGTGTTAGCGGGGACTCTGCTCCGCGTGGACAGAGGGCGTAATCGAGTGGGGGCATATTCCGGTGACGTCATTCCGTCAGGGACGTTCACCGATGCGTTATGGACCCCATCCGCACAAGTAGGCTGAGTATCTCCTAAGAACCAGTAACTTTACGACGTTATTATAACGTCACTCCCATCATGGCGGAAGCCGGAGTTGTTTAGATGATCTCTAACATTGGATATTTATCCATATTATGATGACGTTTATTTTTGACTTTACCTACCTGTTCCAGAATCGAGGATGTGTCTTGGTTGTGCAAGGGCATGTGGCGGTGGCTGCTAGGGGACGTTGTCCGTACTGACATATTCATCTATTGTTTGTGTTTATCATTTATGTAAATATATCATACTTGTAAAAATATACCTTGTTGTCTCTGTCCACAACGTGCTTGGTGTTCCGTCCCTACAGTAGGATAGCTCGGTGTCACCCTGGTGTGACAGTCGTACGTCCCATCGTCGTTACTACGGCAGCGCACCGCAAATATACACAACGTCAATATTTTCGATATGTACTTTTTATATTATTACTACAAAATCCATATTACACATGTGTATTCACCTTGACATAAATATATGTTTTAGATATGTAACAGCATAATATATACAAACGGAAAATCATGTATTTTATGTATTTATTTGGAAGATATATGTGCAAATTAAAACTCCTTTTGCCCCCAAATCTCCATTGTGCCACGGCCGTATTATATTTTCAAAAGATATTTTTATATTATTGATACCAAACAAAATCCACATTACACATGCGCATTCACCTTAACTTAAAGATACTGTGTCTCAGACGAGGTTGGAATGTGGGGTATTGAGTTAGAAATAAAAGCATTTAACTGAAGATTTGTATTGGTTTCCTAAATATATTTACCCCCGTCAGTGATATGAGAAAGTAACAAAATATGAGAAAAAAGCATATTTTATTATAAAAAAAATTTACTAGCGTTAAATATAGCATTCACAGTTCCCACGGATGCACTCGCCATCAGTATTCACGTGACCGTGACAAACTTGTTATGAATGGACACTACGTCAGCGATAACATATTCAGTTCTCACATTGTTAAATTTGGTTATTTTCACTTATCATGCATGTATATCGTCTGTTAAAATAGTACAGTGTGCATGATGATTATATAGCAGTGTGTAACGCTAAACATATATTGTAATACAGTATTTGAAGAGTTTCACGTGGGTTTGTCTTTGTGTCGTTTTCTGCAGCAATGCATTAGTCAATGGTAATAGCCGAATTGGGGGTGAACCTTGTAGTAGAGTAATACTAACAACGTGTTTTGATTGATTGTGTTAGCTGATGATGTGGATAATCTAAAACTGTATGATGACTGACACGCTGTCAGCGTTCAGTTTCGAATTACTAACACCATATTCAACCAAAATCAATAAAAAGAAATTACGTCGACAAACGCATGTTTATGACTAAACACCAGTTGCGACTGTATTTATACAGTAGTCATTGATATATAGCAACTTTTTTTTTGTGAAATTCATTTTCGGAGATACCATTTCATACTGAGATGCTGCGCTCCCGACATAGGTAGCACCTATTACATATTATATATGTAACAGTATAATATATACAACAAGAAAAATATGAAATGTTATGTATTTATTTAGAAGATAGGTGTAATTTAAAAATCCATTTCGCACCGGAATCTCCATTGCGCCCATTGCGCCCATTGCGCCAAAAGTATCCGTTGCGCGCTTTAGTCATATCCTACTAAACGCGCAGACGACAACAGGAGACTAGCCGTGGTTTTTTTGTGTTGTTTTAATTATTTGTTGATACTGTTGAAGATACAATGTACATTTCTGTGTCATTTTATGTGTATATAGCATATATCGTTTACTTATTCTTGAATATAATTGCAAAATTCGCTACTTGTTTTCGAAACTGTAATATTGTCATGTGTCTTCGCGAAGCCTTGTTGTTGTACATGTCTCTAAATTCTAATTCAGGCGCTTATTTTTCGCCCCAATTTCTCTACAGCCACAAAGACTGCGAGGACATTGTTCCGACACACCCCAGTTGACCTGTACCTGGTCTAATAAATACACAAGAACAAAATGAGGTTTGCTATGTACACACGACCAGCAAGCTGGCAGTCATCCGGGTGGCCGCGTCCTGTTTTTTTGTTGAATATTTTTGGATGCCATTGAAGATAAAATGTACATTTCTGTTTCATTTTAGTTTTATATAGCATATATTGATTAATTATTGATTAATGAATGCGCATGTGTAATGTGTACCGATTTAATTATTAATGCACCGGTCCGGTGAACGGGTTCCTAAGTAAGGCTACTGTTGAAGATAAAAATGTACATTTCTATTTCATTTTAGGTGTATATTATACTATATAGCATATATATTGTTTAATAATTATTGATTATAATAATACATTGCAAAATTCGCTGCTTGTTTTCGAAACTGTACTATTGTCATGTTTTTTTGCGACGTATTTTTCTGTTGTTTTTTTTTGTTTTGTTTTAATATTTGTGGATTACCTTTGAAGATAAAATGTAAGTGTATGTAGCATATATCGTTTAATTATTCTTGAATATACTGGTAATTGCAAAATTTGCTGCTTCCTTTCAAAACTGTAATATTGTCATGTGTTTTTGAGATGTACACGTATATGCGTTGTCGAAATGACCGATCAATCGTATTGTAAATCTTACAGAAAAGGGTGTTCATTAAAGCAGTAGTATATAAGAGTCACAATGATACCACCACCCTCTGGAAGGCACCGGCTACGTGCGGTGCCCCCCACCGCATGGTGGTATCATTGTTGACTCTTATATACTGCTTGAATTTCCCCCCACTGTTCGGCGGGTATGTATGAGAAGAATGGAACATATTTTTCATCAACCGCGAGACCATATATTTATGACACGAGAAGATACATCCTATTAGAGATAAGAATCCCTATGTTATACTCAGTATATATATATATATACAACAATCTGTCATACATTTATTACGAATACAATAACAAATGACACCCTATTAAAGACAAGTTATCCCTAAGTTATACTAAGTATATTATAACAATCTGTCATAAATATCAACTGACACCCTATTAAAGACAAGTTATCCATAAGTTATACCAAGTATATTACAACAATCTGTCATACATTTATTACAAATAAAATATAAACTTACACCCTATTGAAGATAAAAAATCTATTGGTTATACTCAGTATAATGCCTACCATAAAGCAAATGAGAGAGCAAGCTAAGAGTTGGGGAATTTCCCTAAGAGGTTTGAGAGTCAAGAAAGCTATAGCAGATAGGATAAGTGACGCGCGAGCCGTCGTTTGCGAGGAGAGGCTGCGGCGTGAGGTTTCGACCGGACGACTGCCCGCCGACCCCGAAAAACGCTCCGAGAAATTGGAGAACGAGACGACGGCCAGTCTGCGTGCCACCGCTTTCGCGCAGCGTGTAAAAGAAGATCCCAGCGCACGTAGAAAACCCCTATACAAGGCGTACTACAATAAGATTTATCAAGGGTGGGTGGTGAGACCTCATAAGAGGAGGAGAGATATCGCCAGAGCTTTGGTGGAGGAGGGTCCCAGGATTCTCGCCGAAGAAGCCGAAGTTAGGGAAACTGTTGATAGGGGTAGGATGAAGATAGTATGGACTTTCGAGAGGGGGGTAGATGGGGAGATCGAGCTAATCGCATAATGAATAAAATTCGCCCAGAGATGACCACGGCGTGTTTATCTGAGGTATTCGTGCTTGTATCGTATTAGGAACATCGAGACCGACGAAACGATGATCTATCACAAACAATCAAAGGGCAGTCCGTTGGATAAACGAGATTTCCAAAGCGGAGAGTTTGGATAACCGATAGAGGGAAAGGTCGAATGGACATCGACAAAGTGATAGACCAAACACAAAATGGACCTCGTTCGTTGGATATCGGTCGAGGTGAAGGTGATCATCGACGCTCAAACAAACTTCTCATGGGAGCGGGAAAACTCCCAGACTGGTTAAGACAGAAAAAGGGAATGTATTCCGTCGACACGTACGACTACTTGTGTCTGTTTAGGTGCATAGCCATCCACCGTGGAGGGAGACCAGACCGCTGTTGTGAGAAGGCACGAGCTCTAGCTCACGAATACCTCGGTCACGATAACGGACCGGATAGTAAGGGAATTCCCCTGGAAGATATTAAGAAGGTCGAAGAGCACTTCAAGATGGGCATTCGCGTTTACGAGCCCACTGACGAAGGAGTGTGGTACCTCATGAAGGTTCCAGAAAATTACGACGTGGTTGGGGAGAAGATCATAACGATAGGAATGTTTGGAGGTCACTCTTTTCTCATAACGAACCTCCGCAAGATGACGAACGAGTACGGGTGCACCGGATGTCAACAACGGTTCACAAAGTCGTGTAACATGCACAGGCACGCGACCACCTGCATGGGTGGGAAGACCGTGGTGACATGTCCAGGTAAGATGGTAGAGAGACCACAGTCGGCCTACGAGAAGGCGTTCTATCCCAAGGGGTCAGTGAGCGAGAGGTCGATTCAATGGTTGAATAGAGAAGAAGAGAGGGGTGGGAAAGCACATACATCACGCGAGATGCGGTCACGGTGGAGAGAGGTGGGTGGCCGGCGATCCGGTCGACGGTTATTGTTACGAGACCGAGACCGTGTTTCAGTTTCACGGATGTTACTGGCACGGGTGTCCGACGCATTGCAGGAGAGGTCACGCGAGATCACTGTACAGGAGGACGAAAATCCAAGACGCCAAGATAAGGAAGGCGGGTTACGAGCTGGTGGTGATGTGGGAGTGCGGGTGGTTGAATGAGGTGAATCCCCACTATCCACCATCGCCGCGCGAGGAGGAGGAGACGACTTTGTACCCTCACCAGATAGTCTACGACTTCGATGCGTATCTCGACAAGTCAAAAACCACGCGACCCACCAAAGACCTGACCTTCGAGGTCGAGCACGTTCCTATATCGGTGTCGTTGGGGGATACGATGCATGAAGGGATCATACACATATGCGAACGAGATCCCGACACGCTAGTCGAGAAGTTCGTGACCGAGCTGCAGATGAGAGGCAAGGCAATCAGGGAGGGGGAGGGGGTTAGGAAGAAGTATCTGCCGGCCGACATAGATATGTTATCGAAGTCTCAGCAAGCAAAGATTATCTCTTGGATTGACCAAGTCCCGGTGGTGGTGGTTCAACTGTAGCAGGTACGACCTGAACCTCATCAAGCTAGTACTTTGTAGAAGAAGTTGGCGGCCACCGTGAATAAGGTGATGGTCGGAAAGAGAGCCAGCACGACGATGTTTCTGTTTACCCCGGAGTTCAGATTTCTCGACATCATCCAGTATCTGGGACCCGGTACCACGTACGACCGGTGGGTTAAGGCGTACGACTGTAAAACGGTAAAGTCTCACTTTCCGTACGAGTGGTTCGATAGCGCGGACAAGCTCGACCATCCGGGCTGCCAGACTATCCCGAGTGGTACTCGAAGTTGAAGGGTGAGTTCCTACTGTCGTTGTCCGAGTGGAAAGAGTGTAAGAAGGTATTCCGAGAAAATGGGATGAAGACGTTCAAGGAATGGTTGCAACACTACAACGACTTGGATGTAGGACCGTTCCTGGAGGCTCTGACTAAAATGAGTGAGTTCTACAGGGGAAGAGGGAGTGGACATACTCAAGGAAGCTGTGTCTCTGCCCGGTGTATCCTTCAGTACCTACTCCGCGGGTCGATCGATGGGAAGGCGGACACGCCCGAGCTGTGGTCACCGAAGTCTGAAACTTACGAGATGATGAAGCAGGGATTGGTCGGTGGTCCGTCCATAGTGTTCTCCAGATACGCAGAGGCTGCAGTCGACGATCAGGGGTCAGGTAGGTAGTCGGGGGGAGAGAAGATGTGCAAGGCGGTGCTGGGGTACGACGCCAATGCGCTGTATCTGTCTACCCTGTCGAAAAGACATACCGTGCGGGGAGGAGACGATATGGACGTGTGACGACCCGGAAAGACAGTCGTATATAGACTGTTTCGTGAGGGAGGTGAGGAGTGAAAAGTGGTTTCGGATTTGCGGAGTTGGATATAGAGGTCCCGGACACGTTGAGAGACAAGTTCTCGGAAATGTCGCCGCTGTTCGTTAATCGAGAAGTCGATGAGAACGAGGTTACACAGCACATGAAGGACTACCTGGCCGGACCGGGAGGAAAGAGTCGAAGGACAGAGAAAAGCTCGTGGGGGCAATGTCCGCCAAGAAGATGATCATATACTCCCCGCTGCTAAAGTGGTTTCTGGAGCACGGTCTGATCGTCAAGGCGGTGCATAGGGTGATAGACTACACGCCCGGCAAACCGTTTCAATGGTTCGTTAAAGAGGTCACCGCTGCCAGACGGACGGGGGACGTCGACAAGAGCAATGCGGTGTTGGCGGAGATATTCAAACTGGTTGGCAACGCGTGTTGTGGCAAGCTGATATACATACATATACGAAGGATGAGAAGACTGTCGACCGGGCACTGTGGTCGGCGTGGTTCGAAGACCTGGAGGAGATTGGGGAGGCTTACGAGATATCGAGCAGGAAGACTCGAGTGGTGATCAACAGACAGTTTCAGTATACTCCCCGCTGCTAAAGTGGTATCTGGAGCACGGTCTGATTGTCAAGGCGGTGCATAGAGTGATAGACTACACGCCCGGCAAACCGTTTCAATGGTTCGTTAAAGAGGTCACCGCTGCCAGACGGACGGAGGACGTCGACAAGAGCAAGGCGGTGTTGGCGGAGATATTCAAACTGGTTGGCAACACGTGTTGTGGCAAGCTGATATAGGCTGATAGAGGCACAAGAGAGACACCTGAATACCACATATACGAAGGATGAGAAGACTGTCGACCGGGCACTGAGGTCGGCGTGGTTCGAAGACCTGGAAGAGATTGGGGAGGCTTACGAGATATCGAGCAGGAAGACTCGAGTGGTGATGAACAGACCGTTTCAGTGTGGCATAGCGGTCTACCAGTTGGCCAAGCTCCGGATGCTGGAGTTCTACTACGACTTCTTGGACAAGTACGTGGATCGCGGAGATTTCGAACTGATACAGATGGACACTGACAGCATGTACTTCGCGCTGTCGGAGAAGACGCTGGCGGCGGTGGTGAGAAAGAATATGAAGAGAAAGTTTCAATAAGGAGAAGACCGAGTGGTTGGCGTGGGACGTGTGGAGCAACAGAACTCCGGGACTGTTCAAGCTGGAATTTGAAGGGGATAGAGCCATCGCTCTGTGTAGCAAGTGTTACTACGTGAGTGGTGATGGAAAATCTAAGCACTCGGCCAAGGGGATGTCGAAGAGATCTAACGATCTGACTTGGGGAAGGTACAAGAGTGCTCTCGAAGGTGGTAGAGATATGGCGGAGAACAGGGGATTCCGAATGATTAACGGGGTGATGAAGACGTACAAGCAGGAGAAGTTGGGGTTGTCGGCGTACTACGACAAGAGGAGAGTGATGGAAGACGGGTTACACACCGAGCCTATAGGATTGGTAAAAAAAAAGGAGAGAATACTAAAGACTCTGACGATCCGGTGGTAGCTGGGTATCAGAAGGCACCATAAGAAGTTCTTCGCGAACAAACCCTCGAGATGGCCCATCATCCAAATAGTAGAGCACGGGCTCATCAGGTTTGGTAATAGATCGATCTAGATGCTATACATTGAGAGACCACACGGGATCAGTCGCGCGGCGGCTGCCACCTTCGAGCTCACCCGGTTGATAGAGGTACCGGACGTCAATATCTGATGGAAGCCGTTGCTCCTCTAAACCAACGGGCCGCCCGCGCGAGACGGCAGAGGGCTTGCTCGTCACCCTTTTAAACTTGATAGCATCTACAGGCTTCTTACCTATCAATCTGGTCACCTCTCCGTTCAGTGCGGAGACCACGGCGGGCAGTCTGGCCACCCACTCGGTCGATCACGAATGAGGGTCTACAAGTTCTTTGGCGTATTGGTGTCCAAACAGTGTCTCAGCCAGGGTTCGATTGAAGCGCTCCACGATTCCCTGGTCTCGATGGATGTTGACGCGGTCGCGTCTGACAGAAACGTTGTGCTTAGACAATAGATGAGAGACCGCGCCCATGAACTCGCGTCCGGGATCGACCTGGAGAAGATTCGGCCAATTGAGAGGACTCCTCTTATATATTCGGGAGAGAGCCTCGGCCACCTCCTTAGACTCTTTAGTGGCCAACGGCTCAGCCCCCTTATAACGACGTCTTATACGTCTTGCGACCGACGCGATCGTGAGGGAGAAACAGGAGATCCGCTTGGTGAACTTGGTTCGGCACCAGCACGTCGAATTTGGGGCGCGGAATATTGTGAGGCGCGGGTAAATAGATCTGCCAGATGGCCTGCTTCTTGAGCCATTCCTTGATAGCTTTTTCTGAAACCTTGGTCGCTGCTGCGAGGTTCTTGATGGCCGCGAGTCCCTTCCAGTACCCGTGGGGGCTATAGTATGTGTTCGCCAGCTTGCGCGTTAGGCGAACCGATAGTTTGATATTAAGTTTGCGCGTGTATGCGAAGTATTCTAATATATCGGACAATCTCCAACATGCCCTCGCCAGATCGTCCGGTAACTGCGTCGTTAATAATAAACCTTTGTTGGAAGTACAATTGCGATTGGGGGCTAAGTTCTGAAGGAACTTGGGAAAATCTAATTCATCCAATCCCCCAGGATTGGTGGAGGAATCTAACATACGCTTTGCGAAAAGGGTGGCCGCTTTTTCATCCTCCCGCCACGTCTCGAGAGAATCTCGGGCCAGACGAATCATACCCTTTGCGCCAGTTATGCGTGTTTAAGGGCAGTGTAACCCACAATCGATCATAGCAAAATAAAGTTCGTCAACTAACATCGTTCTATATATATATATAAAAAAAATTATTTTAAAATAATTATTAATTAATTTTGTAAAAATTATTAATTAATTTGAAATCTCGATTGAATATAGTAGCCGAGAGACCCACCACACCCATTCCCACGACGATGAACGCGATCTCGCGGTCTTTTTGGGCCTCTGACGGTACATAGAAATCTGAAAGTTGGGGCTCGCGATCCAGCGGCGCGAGACTTTTCTGTGGATATGCCAGCGCGTACTCGCGGTTGGCTTCTTCAACGTTCTGGAAAGTTTGCACGGCGTGATTCTCGCGGCGAAGCTCTTCGTTCACCCAGTCCAGATGGGCGGTTCGTTTTTTCGACGATGCTTCCTTTGCGCTATTGAGTTGTTCTACAGCTAAATCGTGACGTTTGCGCTCCTCATCCATGTTCGAACTTCTCATTTTCGAGAATATAAGGTTGCTACCGCTGAACGCCAATGCGTTTACAAGCGCACCACCTATCATTATTCCGATCGAAGCCATTTATTTCACTATATTAGCAAGTAGAATTCCGGCTTTAATTAGATAATCTCGAGTCGTAACTGCGGCCGCTATATCTACGCCCACTTACCAGGCATCTTTCACAGTAAATTCCAATTTGGGAGTGGACCTTCCTAAGACCGCCTTAAATAGTTGAGCATACCCGATACTGAAACCCGATATCACCACACCGTTATAAAGTGCGTTTTCTATCATTTTACCATCTTGTTGAGCCATTGTTGATAATTATAATTATTGCATATAAAAGGGATCGCGATCAATGTTTAAATGGGGCGCATCCAATTGCGATTGGTGTTTCGTAACTGTTTTTGGACGAATTGATGGGGGTTGTTTTCTCGATAAGGATTGGTGTAATAGGGGGTATTTCCACACGCACAGGGCACCAACAACTGCCAGACCACCACCAACAACCAACTCCAATTCGTGAATTGGGGTTCAATCGGATTCAACTCCAATTTCGATTGGGTTGAGTGTGCTTCCAATTCGTGAATTGGGGGTATTGTTGCACTCAACACTGCTGAACCCGATTGCTCTGTCTTCAGATGTTTTGCTGTCTCCGTCCCCGATTGCAACGACTGTTTAGCCTCTCGAAGCTCGGCGAGTATTTTATCTTGTTTAACTTTTCGGGTGGCAGCCGCCGCCCGCCCAGCTGCTTGTCTTTTTGGGTTTTAATGTCGTGCAACCCCCAACTCCAATCGCGATTGGGTTGGAGGATCAATCGGAGTTGGAAGCGCTGCAATCGGGTTCGATTGGGTTGGAGCAATCCCCAACGCTGTTGGAGGTGCAATCGGGGATTGCTGTTCCGTCACTCTCGCAGGTGTGTCTTTTGTCATCATTTATAATATTAATATTAGGGCTTATAGTTCGTGGGATTATATGTCCAAATTGACAGTGTTTACCCGTGGTCAACGCGGTTGTCAGCGGAGCTAAGTACATTCCAAACTTGTGATAAATTGAGCAGCAGGCTGTTCTAAGAGTGTGACCTATAAAAGGGTCAGTCTCTAGATCGCCAATCAATCCCGCGGTGTTTGGTATAGGGAGAAGTATACTAACGGCGGTTGCGTACAAATGAATAGCCGCCGATCCAAGAGTTTTTGTCATCTCCGCACCTAACCTAGATTCGTATCGCGCATACATTTGATCGATTTCCGCATCTGACATCTTATCCACCTGAAAAACTGAGAGACGCCTACCGAGATAATGCTCCGATTGTCCCCCAGCAACCAGCGCAGCTAGCCGCTCTCGTCGCGCCCGCGTTTTCATTTTCATTCTTCGGAGTCGTTGCACTCAACCAATCGAAATTGGAGTTGATCCCGATTGCTCTGTCGGAGTTGATGTTTCATTATCTTTCAGGAAAGATACCGTGTTGGCAGTCGGAGTTGAGGTTTCTTCCATTAGCTGATCGAGAAGTTCGTCGCAGTTCATTATTGCTAATTTTCTTAAAATTAATTTAACTATTCTAACAAGTCTCATCACTTTAACATATTGCCAAGCGCACCACCCGATACTTATGATCACCATTATGCTCGCAACAAAGCTCGCAGCGGAGCACCAAATTGTTAACATTGTTAACCATTGTTCAGCATTTGTTCAACATTTGTTAAGCATTTGTTCAGCATTGTTCAGCAATTGTTAAGCATTTACTCAGCAATTACTAACGAGCGTTAATTCATTGATAACTTTATAAGCAGTTGGTTGATCAGTCTTTAGCAGAAGCTTGGCGTGCTTAGTTTCCGAAAGCATCTGTCGAACCTCCAGGCGCTCCTCGCGCGTTGGGATAACGTCATTCTCTCGAAGACAGTCATCGAATGAGTCTCGGTCCTTGCAGTGAAAGAGGGCGACCCATTTCGTTTGCTCGCGCAGATCCTTGAGGACGGCGTTGTACTTTTGAGTGGATATCCAAACGCTTTGCCTAGCATGGCAGCCAGAAAATGAGAGCTCGGAGAGCATGTCCTTCTTTTTGGTCATCGCCGCCTTGGCCGAGCAATCGTCAATCACGTATAGGGTGGGCTCATCCTGTAATCGTTGGTATAAACCACGCAACCAATCGTGAAGCCTATCACCCGGGTCAATAACGTATACCTCAGGGTCGGTCCATATCCACGGGCGCCGCTGATAAGTATCGTTGTGCCGCACAGTGGGACACAGGATCACAATGTGACGAAAGGCATCGCGGTAGGACCCCTCGAGCAAGTCGAGGATGAAAACCGTTTTTCCACATCCTGTCTGCCCACATATTATGGCAGAGTGAGCATCTCCAATCGTGAATTGGTATTGATTTTTAGTAGATCGCTGAGACGTATCGACCATCTTCGATGTTGAGTTGTGCGTCTGTGAATATATATAAGTACAAGTTCAATGGCCCAGCTCCATCCGCCTCTTTGGTTATCTGGATCGTCACACCCTCGCTAGCGTTCTCAACTTGGCGTCCACTACCGTGCATTTGGTCGTCGTCGCTGATTCGCATGTCTAGCCATAAGGCGTATTTGGTATTCAGGAGCTCTGCGAGGGAGACGGCCGAGAGCTGCAGGTCTTTGGCAACCGCGGCAGCAAACTGATTTCTTACTTCGTCCCACTGCTGGTGCGCGCGAAGACCCGCGCTGTAGAGTTGATTGGGGACTCCCTCGATCGTCACCTCTACCTTCGTGATTTTGGCGTTATAGAATCTGTCGGTTTTTCTAGCACCGAGCGCTAACCGAGCCTCCTCGAACAGCATCAGTATACCTTTCATCGAGCGGGCGGGTACGTTGACGTTAAATGTGTCGCCTTTGTCTTTCGTCATCTTGGGGTGACGAAGAACTCGGTCCTAAAGTATGGCAACGCGCCCGACGTACTGGGTTCTGATCAATCGTGCGAGTTCGGGCATCGTGACCATGTCATACTCCAGCGAAACATTGTCGATCGTATACGTCGATAACATGTCGGTGGCTGTGAGAGCTCGGCCGTAGTCGTTGAACGTTAGTTCATATTCGAGGCGGTCAGCCAAAGCACTCTGATAGTAGGGCATGTGACTCTCCAGCAACTCAAAGTCGAGCGGGATGTAGAAGCGGTTGCCGTAACCGGCCGCGACCGCGTTGTCGCTCGCGTTGTTATCTGCCTTGTTATCAGCCCCGATTCTAAGTTTGGTTACGTTCTTATTTTTGCTGGTGTCAATACCCTGATAGACAGCGTGTTCGCGCTCTTGCCCCGTCTTCCACAGGTCCTGATAACAATGGTAGACATCGCTGTCGTCGATCGACATCACCTCATTACCAGAAATATTTATCATGGTCTTCTTGACGATGGCACGACCCATGTTCTGAACGACGGTTCGGTCCGCGTCCGTCGACGTCAGCGAAATAGTGAAAGCGAGGCGAACAGTCCCCGGCACAATGACGTCGTTAGCTCCGAGGTTGGGGAAGCGGACTAAGAGCTGCTGGTTCTGGTCGATCGTCGATGGGTTGTTCGTAATAACGACACTCTGTCTCACGCCTTTCGCCCCGAGGGGCTCACGCAGTCTGCGGTATGGATTGAGTTTGCGACCGTATTGACTCGAAGACTTAATTTAGTGAATCTATATTAAACCCGTATGGTTTTGTCTTTAATACATAATTAATTTTAAGAAAATTTTAAATATGACTGATTTTAACGTGGACGAATACGATCTCACTACGGGCGACCGAGATGATGACATAGATGATGATAACGATAACGAAACGCCCTTCATAGAGACTCCAGTTCCAATCCAATCGCAATTGGGGGAATTAGGTGGCGCTACCACTAGTCAAAGTCTGGAATTACTCCAGGGAGCTGTAAACGACTACTACAACAGTTTGGCAGAAAAAGGTCTAGTCCCATCTGTCGGTCGCGACTACTCCAAGTTCAAATTTGATCTGAACGGTAGATTGCGACTAAAAGCAGCATCAAATCTCCCGATCGTCAACACGATGACCGGTACACCCCTAGCACTGAGCACCATTGCAAGAAACCCGGGCGGTGGCCAACTCATAAGGAACGAACTCGGATTCCCAGATTGGAAGAGGGGTAAACTATTTATGGCTACCCGCGCTGTAGAGGCCCTACAGTCTACCGGCGAAAACGGCCTCCGCGATAGAAACGGTCGAGCTCAGCGAGGTCCCTCAAGTAGCCACCTACGCTATTAACACGATGGAGACCACGTTCAGCGAAAACGAAATATTCAACCTCGACCAAGGGTCTAATGATGACCCACCGTTACCTCTTCGCGAACTCCGTGGGCTCGATAAGGTTCTGCAGACGGTCCGGGGCGAACTGGTCCATAACCTCTCCAAACTCTCGTCGCTGGATGAACATATCGCGCTAGAAGAAAGAGAACTGGAGGAAGCCGGTGGCGATAGAGAATCTACCGAGCGGATCACCGAACACCTGCGGTCGTTGCTGGACGAAAGAGAAGCTCGCTTGGAGGCTGCATCGGCTAACCGTGAGGCTCTCCGCACACAAATAAGTCGGATCCGCGAATCAATCTCGAGGGTTCTGCACGAGGAGACGACACTCGGTGAGCGTCTTCGCACTCTGTTCAGAGAACAGGGCATCACGATAGCAAGCATCCTCGTTGCTATCGGCATGACTATATCGACCATAGTTCTAGCTTTCACTGGTGGTGCGGCGCCACCACCCGCACCATCACCCGCACCAGCACCCGCGCCATCCGGCGTAGCCAAGGAGTGGGTAAAATAACAAGTAAAAGCCCTCGCCAGTCTCCTGGCTAAATTAGCCGAAAAGGCGGCTGCCGCACTACCTGGACTGATTGGAAGTATCGTTTCTTACTTGCTATCTATATTAGCAAAAACGGCCGGATGGCTCGCCAAAAATACTTGGGCTTTAATCGTGGCAATCGCCGGTCTCCTTCTTTTACTCTCTCTCGAGTTCCTAAAACCAAAGCGCAAATAGTCCGACAGCCACGAGGGCAACGACGAGCGCTAATTTCTCCTCCTCGTGTGTTGTGCTTCCAATCTCGATTGGTGTTTCCGCTCCTGTTCCAATTCGTAAATTGGGGGAACTCAATTCGTGAATTGGGGGTCCTATTGCTGTGGGTGAAACAATGGGTTCAAATGAACTTGATGGGGAGGGTGTATCCAATTCGTGAATTGGGGGTTTTATGAAATCGGTTCGTTCCACTTACAACTCCGCGCCCGATCATGTTGGGGGTGAGCTTGATGATATCCGTGTTCACGTTACCGTTATGGCCGATTTTTTGATTGGCGGTGGCGATTACGATCTGATTATTGTAACCGTCAACCGGGTCGTCTCGTAGTATCATATTGCTCGGCGCCATATAAAGACCTATTCCAAATACATAGTCTACTGGGGTGCTGGCATTCTGCAAAACGTCTTGATAATTATGGATCGCCTTCTCCAGGTCCACCCTAGCTGAGATGGCGTCCTCTACAAGTGCCAAGAATTGTTTTTGTGCATCAAACGCTGTTCCCGTGCCCAGTATAGAACTGCGAGTTTGCTTCTGTGCGCCGAGGATGGCCCAGAATGGAGTCGTTGACGCGAGTAACCCCGGCCTGCGTGAACCCTAGACGCGTATCTAACATAAATGTACCCCACGCGTCCTGAACCTCAGCAGCCTGCTGTATGTAATCGACGTGAGCCCGTTTCGGAGGTAACATTTTACATGAAAACACGCCACAGTGCCGACCTCCAGACACTTACGGCCCGAAGGTCATCGTCGCGGGGTCAAAATTCCCGGCGTTCCGACTGACGATGTGGTCGCCGGAGTGATCGTGTCTAAAATCAGTCTGCGTCCAATTCCCGGACTGGCCCCGAATGAGAACGTCCCCGAGGCCAGTGCTGTTAGGAAATGCTTTCTGTCTCCAGTCCGCGTCTTTTGAAACGTTAAATTCGTTACACAGTCTTTCAAACGCCATACGGTCGTATGCGTTGGAAATGGGATCCCAGGCGTCGTCTTGAGGTAGTGAAATACCTAGTTCTTTGAGAATCCTCCTAATAGTATAATACGCATGAAAGTTGTAGACACTTCGGAGCATGACATTCTTGGATGTCAGATGGTCTTTATGTGAAACTCCACACCCGGCTGTTGCGCACCATACAGCGAAATTTATTTGGTTCTGCCAAAACTGCATCGGTGTTGCTTTCCACCCGTTTACCGCCTCCATCGTAGTAATCTTGGGCAGCCTATATTGTTCAAAGATGTCGATGAAGTTGGTGGCAAAGCCACTGTCCGGTCTAACCGTTACGGTTGGGTGTACAAGGCGGTTAACAACGTCTTTTTGCGTGTATTTACCACCGACCGCGTACTTAAGAATTACATTAGAATTAAAGCTAAATGCTTTGGTATCCATTGAAAGATATTATTATGTTTGCTACTATCACTAATGTTAAAAAAGGGAGTTGTGAACTTCAAAAATTAATAGACAACTGCTGCGGACAACTCCGGGTAGGCCTTAGATCAATCACGTTCACGTTCGGGTGGAAAAACGTTGAAACGTTCGAGGCTATCTATTCCGGAGATGTTGGAGATTTTTTAGATATTATCAATAACCCCGATCGTACAAATGTAGCGAGATGCCTTGGGGAAACAAGTGCCGTATTACTTCCTGGCCTTTGGGGTTTCGGAGATGTCCAAGCTTTAATCGTGACGAATATGCCTGATATAGCCCACCTCTCGCAGTCTCAAAGGCCACGAGGCATGCGACATTGTCCGCTGAAAAAGAATTAAGGATCTCTCCGGGGTTGGCCTCAATGTTAGGATTTAAATTTGCACCCCCTTACAACGAGGATGAAGGGTTTCGTACCCCGTTGAACTTTGTCTTCCCGTGGGCGAGCACCGCGGCGATACCCCAGCAAACTTCGCCGTCACGAAAACTCTCGGGGTGCACCTGGATCGGGTGAACACATCGTACAACACGGTAGACGGCACTCCCAGCACATTACTGAAAACCGTGCCGGCCAGCGACTGTTTCTTTGGGGAGACTGTGACCTTAGACTTCCCACACCCCGAGATGAAAGTTTTGGAATCGGGACACATCCACGAGTTGAAGATTTCTATTCTTGATGATAAAGGGCGAGAGTTGAAGAACGATTACCCGATTTCGGTCGTCCTAGAAATTTCAAATTCATTAATTTTATAATTTTTTAAAATTAATTAGAATTAAACGCATGTTCGTAATTTATATTTATATATATATTATCAACATTATTGAAAATGAGTATATACGGACCAGGTAGTTCTTCCAATTCCAATCGGGATTGGGTGACAAATTTAAAGAATTTGGAACCGACAGAAGGGTGATTCATCCCGACAGAGGGCGACTTTTTAGCTACCCAAAAAACAAAGGGAAGGATCAATAGAACTATATCGGTGACCACGGACGAGATTCACACGAATCTACTATCACAACTTAGAGAATATGCCCTGGCTGTTAATACACAAAGTCGTGAAGAAACGCATACGGAACTAAACGAACTAGGTGAAAAGATAACCGAATTTCGAAAAGAGGCCCGGTTGGGGATTGAGGGTGTCCGAACGGGTCTTGATAAAGTCCGAAAAGACCACCAGGCTGACCTTACGGAGGCTTATGATGCGTTGCGCTTAAAGGACTCTCTCATCAGAGAAGCGACACTTACTGAACTAGGAAAACAAATAACCAAATTTCGAAAAGAGGCCAGGTCGGGTATTGATAAAGTCCGAGAAGACCACCAGGCGGACCTTACGGAGGCTTATGATGCGTTGCGTTTAAAGGACTCTCTCATCAGAGAAGCGGCACTTACTGAACTAGATGGGAAAATAACCAAATTTCGAAAAGAGACCCGGTCGGGTATTGATAAAGTCCGAGAAGACCACCAGGTGGACCTTAAGGAGGCTTATGATGCGTTGCGCTTAGAGGACTCTCTCAGCAGAGAAGCGACACTTACTGAACTAGACGGGAAAATAGCCGAATTTCTGAAAGAGACCCGGTCGGGGGTTGAGGGGGTCCGAGAAGACCACAAGGAGGCCATTGCGGAGACTTATGGGATGTTGCGCTCAGAGGACTCTCTCAACAGAGAAGCGGCACTTACTGAACTAGACGAAAAAATAACCGAATTTCGAAAGGAGGCCCGGTTGGGGTTGAGGGGGTCCGAACGGGTATTGATAAAGTCCGAGAAGACCACAAGGTGGCCCTTGCGGAGGTTTATGAGGTGTTGCGCTCAGAGGAACTCTCTCATCAGAGAAGCGGCGGTTGCTGAACTAGACGGAAAAATATAACTGAATTTCAAAAAGAGGCCCGGTTGGGTGTTGAAAAAGCCGTAGAAGGCCACCAGGCGACCATTACGGAGGCTTATGATGCGTTGCGCTTAGAGGACTCTCTCAGCAGAGAAGCGGCACTTACCGAACTAGACGGGAAAATACCGAAGTTTCGATAAACTGAAACATGTTCGTAGAGCTGCGACCCAAAAGCGCTTGAGGAGGCCTCTGAAAATATATTCGTGCTGAGGCCCATACCTCTATCGGGGGGCTTGCCGGATTGTTGAAAACAATGAAAACGCAAAAACGTGTCATAACAGTTTGGGCTGAGAAGCGGGGCCTCTTGAATGAGGGGCTCTCTGAATATTCGTTCGGTGCCAAAACGAGTAATAAATGTGGGGGATACGCCATGACAGCTCCAGGTACACTTCTCCGAATGGCGGTCTGCTCGGTTAATGCTAGTGGTAAACCTGTGGGCGCTGTCACAATAAATCTCGTAGTAGATGGGGAAGAACGGGGGGTTGGAGTCACTAAACTCGCTGGAGATAGTTCGTCGGTGGTTTTGTTCGCCGGTGATGATCTAATTAGACTTTCCGAAGGTAGTGTTATTAACTTTGTTACGAAAATCGCTGACCCAGCGAGTTCTTCCACTATTGTCTCATTACTAATTGAACTTAATTTGTAAATACTAATATATTGAAAATCATGAACAAATCACCGCTTCCAATTGTCAATACCATTCCATCAACACTGTATCCAATTAACGAAAGAAGTTCAGATTTTAGGTTGAATAATATCGTCGCTATGCAGGATATTTTAGTTAGAGAACATAGAAATAGAAAAAGACAAGCTAAAAAATATAAGCGCGCGGCGAATATAGCTGAAGCATCTAGTACGGTTCTGGCAAGTTTATCTGTAATGAGTGGTGCGGGTACTGCTGCAACACTATCTACAATTGTAACGGTTCCACTTGCAGGGGTTTTGAGTGGAATTACCGTTTTATCTGGAACACTTTGTATGGTAATTAGGGCGTGTCGGTGGAAAACTCGAGAAAAAATGTAGAAAACATGATAGAATATCCGTTCTCGCCAGGTCTAAGAAAAATATCATCGACGTCATAGTGTCCAAAGCGTTGGCCGATAAGAAAATATCAAATTTAGAGTTTGAATCCGTGGTGGAAGAAATGGGGAGATATGAAGAATTAAAAAATGATATTAGAATCAAAGCACGTGCCACCATGCCCAAGCTTAAGTGTACTGATTGGGATAAATTTAGGGTAAAACTTGGAGATAAAGTCGGAGGAAATTAATATTTTTATTAAATAATAAATTTTATAATTTTCTTTAAATTAATTATAAAATTAATTAAAGAAAAAAAAAGAAAAAAAGTTTTAGGTCCCACCGAGGCTCGAACCCGCGCCAGCAAAACCCTTCTGGGTCCATCCAGCTAAGCCTTCACTTAAATCTCTTCTCTTCTCTTTGTTTCGGCTTAGCGAGGTGTGTTACACTCACATCTCCTCCACCCCATCATTGGACCGATACCGCGTACCCCTCCTCTTCGTTACCTCCATCCGCTATAATGTGTAGAGCGGCCAGAGTGAAGTACATGTGGCGAAACCTGTCTCACTTTTGAGATTACTGCTAGCGTCCCAGCAATGTATATATGTGTTTATTTCTCATATATAAACCTAACTTTGCTGGTGGAAATAAAAACAATTTTTTTTTTATTTATTATTAATTAATAAATTATTATATTATTTAATTAATATGTTTTCTATATAATAGGGGGGTGTTCAGCTTTAAATTATAAATATTTTTTTACAAAATTAAATAACGAACCATCCCGGAAATTCGTGAACTATATAACCCTCACTAAGTGTTTATAAACTGTGTACACACCACCTGTGTAAATCGATAGCCCGTTTACATACCATCGCTAAGGTTATAACCGTGTGTGTAGTATATATTACAGTGTGTTTATTTTTCATCCCGGAAGATGTAAATCTCTCTATAAATGGACACTTAATATACGTGTAAGGTGGGACACCTAATTTACATGTTCATAACGCGTGTAATTGGAACATTGTCGTCTGGTTGGTGTTGTGATTACAACATAAATTAATTAGTTCTGTTCAATAATAATTTTTCAATATCTTTATAAACGTATATTGGTAAACGAATCGTTGGGTTTTAACAATTTTATATAATACACCTTAGTTTCATATCCGATACGCATTATCCGTCTTAATGTTTGTATTTGCCTCTTGTATAGTTCGCATACTTGTCGGTATAATATTGTAAATGCAACGTTTTTATCAGAGCGTAATAAATTACGCTGATATTTCATGTATTCGATATCGCCTAGTGTTTTCATTTTATAGAATTTATATATAGGACTATAACCATGATAACCCCCGTATTCTTCATAAACTTCTTCGACACAGGCATTAAAAGCTTTCAATTCCAATTGTATTTTATTATCCATTTTCTCTAATAATATTGGTAGTGTTTTTTCTGTTCAATTTCCAATTTTATAAAATTAGTTTGATAATGTTTTTTTACAGTGTTTTAATGCTGTAGAAACACCGTGACTTATCAAAAACTACACATCAGATCGATTCTATCTTTCTAACTGACTTTCCGATTTGAATTATTACTAAACGATAATACTTGCGAGCACGTAATCCCGTGTTAACCATTCGATGAGTAGCCTGAGTTCCACCGCATGGTGGACATAGCAATGACTCGGCTTTGGTCCCTACCCAACAATGCCGACATGGGCGAGGCGAAACGGAACCTCTTCGCATTCATGCACGGTGATGTTTGCAATATTCGTAAATACCGGTGCGAAAACATCTCTCGTGACTACCTGTCTTCAACCACGCTCACTTAACTAGAACCATTATGTTATATATATACTGAGTATAACATAGGGATTCTTATCTCTAATAGGATGTATCTTCTCGTGTCATAAATATATGGTCTTGCGGTTGATGAAAAATATGTTCCATTCTTCTCATACATACCCGCCGAACAGTGGGGGGAAATCCAAGTAGTATATAAGAGTCAACAGTGATACCACCATGCGGTGGGGGGCACCGCACGTAGCCGGTGCCTTCCAGAGGGTGGTGGTATCATTGTGACTCTTATATACTACTAAAGCGAAACGCGATATTACAAACCGCGTTAGGTAATATACTAAGTGACATTTTGTTCACTGGTTGGTTAAACTTGCGGCAATGTTGGATTCCGGATTTGGTGAACAGGTGCGTGAAATTATTTATGAAGGACTGGATAAGAACCGACAGACGTGATTCTGAATATGCGTGCTTGGTCTGTGGGTGCATTTCCAGATCATGTCGTATGTTTTCATTTCACGTCCTGTCAAAGCAGCACTAATAATTAACTGATATCGCATCCTACAAGTGGCGTGAATGAAAGTTCATTCAGTGTCTGATGTGTAACTGATGAATTAAGGTAAGACACTTGTATATGGCGGCGCATATCAATATTGTTTTAGTCGAGCCTGCTTGCAGATAACTACATAGTGATTATGATGACGTCCGGGTGTGCGTGCGTATGTCCATCCGTATTTAATTTGAATTTTTTCAGAGCTTCAGATAAGGAATTAGTAATTGAGTATTGTTACTCCATAATTTCTGAAGAAATTGGGTATTTCAAAATTTTTAATTGGGTAAAATAAAATCACACTACTGTTTTTACACATCAACAGACAGCAATTATTGAATACCGGTATTTTTTTTTTCGAAATTAAAACATATCTTGGCATTTCATTAGAATTGTCTCATTGGAGACAATTCTAATGAAATACCAAGATGTGTTTTCATAGAAAAATAAGAAAAATATGCTATTTTTGTGGCCTGTTTATTGTTTTCTGCAGCATGATAAAGGTACCACCATTGTTCTCATTGCTTTTTGATACTCGCTACTTCTGATTTTAATTGGGTATTTACGCAAATATGCAGCTTATCTGGAGCTCTGGTTTTTGAAAAGTAGAGTCCTTGTAGAGCTCGACATGCGGCCCGCCGCCAACTTGTTATTATGCCATGAAAAATTACTTTGGTTCTCAGACACGGAGTTTGCGAATGTCATGGCCGTAACCAGAGGTAAAAACCAGACGAGGCGAACCAACTCCAGACATGGAGGTCAGGCAAAAGATCATAGTTTCAATTTTCCAGTGTCAGTGACTTTATTCTTGCCTCTTTCTTAAAAAAAAATCGGCAAAATGACAGACGAGGCGACCACCTCGTCTGCCTCATCCTGGTTACGACACTGACTGTGACACGAAGTGGGCAAATTTTTTAAATATATTTGTTTGGTTTGATATGTTTATCTCTTAATTTTTTTTCTTCAAATTTCCAGATGCATATATGACCTATAAAGTTACTATAATCACCAGATATTCGCCAGATATGATGGGATTTAACATATTTTTGCATGGTAGTGTTTTTTATTTGTTATGGGGCGAATTTACAGTACTTACAATTTTATTTCTCCATGATGATAAAATGCTTGACGCGCAGTGATTATTCTGACGCTGTGATATCTGAGAACCAAGGTACATGTACTTTGTTATGGCCTTGTATGTTAAAGATGGGGTCCCGCACATCAGGATGTATTGTAGGGGTTATATTTGTTTGGTTCTTCAGCATTTAGAGATGTCATTAATATATAATCTACAAAGAGTGGTTAAATTTTTTTACGGGGTACACATATTGGTACTATTTTGTACCGGTAGTATTTGTATGATGGAAATCAATAATCTTGAGGTCAGGGGAGATAACCGCGTTTTCTCAAAATATTAAACAAAATCGATATTTTTTCAAAGGAAATCCATATTTATTTGTCCAATGCAATTTCTGGTGTACAATAACTATACTTTATAAGATATCGACAACAACTGTGTTTAAGTTGATACACATAGTGACATACTTGATCGAAGTAATTAAAACTAATCACACTGTCTTCACATGCACATAAACAGGTCATCACCACACGGTAAGTTTTGAACTACATGTATTAGTTAAAATACTCATTATACTGTGTAAAAACGACCACATTTGATGTTAAAAACTTGTGGAATAGTTATTTAATTGTGTATACATTTTATTTCCATAACAATATATTTTTTACATGCATTGTAATTTGAAATTGAGGGCCCCAATCTTTAAGTTGATGCTTTTCAAGCTCTTACATTGGAAGATTGGTGGGTATTGCGCATTCAGCTAAATACCTGTACTGAAATCATAGTTTTCCTGTAACTCTCCCCCTCCCCCAATCTAGTCCACAACTGAAAGATTACCTACTAATCAAGGCTACATATAAATACATGTAATATATCGCGAATACTGGTTATTGCAGTACATCTTCAACGACAACAGTGTAGAAACAGTAGATCCAACTGATATGGCTCGTAACATTACAAGCCACCTCATCTGGATCTACACTGTTTGCAAGCATTTTCCTGAATTTATGAATGTATGGATTAGAGCTAACCATTTTCTTGTGATGGAATAGTGACTGTGTTCTAGTCGTATTTGTTTAGCTCACCTGAGCGAAGCTCATGTGAGCTATTGTTACCGCAATGTGTCCGTCGTCGTCCGTCGTCGTCCGTGAACATTTTCAAACGTCTTCTCCTCGGTAACCATTAGGCCTATAGTCACCAAACTTCATAGTCATAGTCCATAGGTAGGGGGATTACAAAATTATTAAAATAACGTCATCAGGTAATCCAAGATGGCCGACGTCTAAAAATAGCACAAATTATTCAAAAATCGTCTTCTCAAGAACCGCCAACCGGATTTCGACAAAACTTAGTAGAAATGATCGATGCACAGTGCTCTTTCAAAGTTGTTAAAATGGTGACCCCGGGGTCAAAAATGGGCGTGGCCCATAGGGTCAAATTGGGGTTTAATTTTATTTTTGACCAAATATGGTCATGTCATATATCAAATCGAAGGTATCAATGAGGCGATCACTCTGATGCATTTTTTGTCGAAATCGGATGGTTATGTCATCCAAGATGGCCGCCGAAAGGTCAAAAGGTCGTTCTTTTATTAGAGATTTAAAAATTCTTCTTCACATGAACCGCTTGGCCCATGGTAGCGAAACTTAAAAGTTATAGTCCATGGGTGAAGCTTTTTCAGATTTGTGAAAATGGAGGTCATCGCTAATCCAAGATGGCCGCCGTCTAAAAATAGCATACATTCTTAAAAACTATTCTTCTCATGAACATCCAGCCGGATTTCGACGAAACTTGGTAGGAATGATTGATGTACAATGCTCTTTCAAATTTGTTAAAATGGTGACCCCGAGGTCAAAAATGGGCGTGGACCGTGGGGTCAAATTGGGGTCAAATTTTATTTTTGACCGAATATGGTCATGTCTAAATCAAATCGAAGGTATCAAAGAGGCGATCGTTCTGGTACATTTTTTTGTCAAAATTGAATGGTCATGTCATCCAAGATGGCCGCCGAAAGGTCAAAAGGTCGTTCTTTTATTAGAGATTTCAAAATTCTTCTTCACACGAACCGCTTGGCCCATGGTGGCCAAACTTCACAGTTATGGTCCATGGGTGAAGCCTTTTCAGATTTGTTAAAACGGAGATCGTCGCTAATCCAAGATGGCCGCCGTCTAAAAATAGCACAAATTCTTAAAAAATCTTTTTCTCATGAACCGCCAGCCAGATTTCGACGAAACTTGGTAGGAATGATCGACGTAGAATGCTCTTTCAAAGGTGTTAAAATGGTGACCCCGGTGTCAAAAATGGGCGTGGCCCGTGGGGTGAAATTTTATTTTTGACCAAATATGCTCATGTCATATATCAACTTGAAGGTATCGATGAGGCGATTGCTCTGGTGCAATATTTGTCGGAATCGGATGATTATGTCATCCATGATGGCATCCAAAAGGTCCATTTATTCAAGATTTTGAACGTCTTTTTCTACAGGAGGAACCACCATAGGCCGATGCTGGCCAAACTTCATAGTAAGTTAAGATCTTTGGGTGAAGCATTTTCAGATTTGGTAAAATGAGTCATCGCTTAATCCAAGATGACCGCCATCTAAAAATAGCACAATTTTTTTAAAACATATATGAACTCAATGTCACATTCTCCTCTGGTGTTCATGGAGTCAGGTGAGCGAATTATGGCCATCATGGCCCTCTTGTTTATTTTGTTATGCCAATAGATGCTGTTTCACTGTGTGTTTTACATCCCATGGTTCGTTCTGCATTCCAAACACTGAAGAGTTCTTCTAAAACTGTACATGTAGTAATAAACCAATTTTCTGTTCATTTGTAGTCACTGTTCTCATTTATTGCTACAAAAACAATTATGGCAATATATTTAGATACATCACAAAATCATGTTGGTCCTGTATTGTATGCTATATGGGACCCATGCTAAACTGTTTGCAAAAACCGTATGTGACCCATGTGGGTTGCCCATATGGGCCCTAGATTGAAAACCATATTGGTCCCAGGTGGGTAGCCTGTATTGGTCCCATATATATCCCACATAGGACATGTATTGTATACGATGTGGGACCCTTGCCAAACTGGTTTGCAAAAACCTTATGTGACCCATGTGGGTTGCCCATATGGGCCCTAAATTGAAGACAATATTGGTCCCATGTGGGTAGCCTATATTGGTCCCATATAGATCCAATATGGGACCTGTATTGTTTACGATGTGGGACCCATGTCAAACTGGTTTGCAAAAAAACCTTATGAGACCCATGTGGGTGGCCATAGGGTGGCCTACATTGAAAACCATATTGGTCCCATGTGGGTAGCCTATATTGGTCCAATATAGATCCCATATGGGGCCTGTATTGTATACCATGTGGGACCCTTGCCAAACTGGTTTGCAAAAACCTTATGAGACCCATGTGGGTTGCCCATATGGGCCCTAAATTAAAAACCATATTGGTCCCATGTGGGTAGCCCATGTTGGACCCATATATATCCAATATGGGTCCTGTAATGTATACGATGTGGGACCCATGCTAAACGTGTTTGCAAAAACCTTATGATACCCATGTGGGTATCCCATATGGGCCCTAAATTGAAAACCATGTTGGTCCCATGTGGGTAGCCCATATGGGCCACAAATATAAACCATATTGGTCCCATATGGGTCCAGTATTGAATACGAAGTGGGACCCATTCCAAACTGGTTTGCAAAAACCTTATATGCCCCGTTTGGGTAGCCCATATTGGACCCACATTGAAAACCATATAGGGCCCATATGTGTCCTATATACAATGATTAGTGTCACAGTTAATGAGCCAACTGTTTACATTTTCTTTAATAAAAGTAACGGTTATGGGCACACTTCCACGTAGAGCGGGGCCGGGTCTGACCGGCCGTCGGCACTAACCGCCCCCCATCAGTAAACACGTTTAAGCCTAAGTTGATATCTTATATTGCGCATGTTAATTTCGCCGTGAGTTTTAAATTTGCAACAAACAGTGCAGAACGTATTAACAATACGAATTAAATCGTTTTCCATAGAACGACATCTGTAAACCAAGACCTTTCATAACTATGATTATGCAATATGTAGATCTACGTAACACATAATAAAGTCATGAATACATGAATGCAGATTTACCTGAGTGTGTCTACATATTTCGAAAATCGATATTGTATTAAGGCTTGTCACGTTGAAATGAAAGTTAGCGTTACTAAATTAAAATGCGTAATGCAGTCTAATCTATAAATAAATACCAAAATTGGAAATGGGTTTGTACAGCTTGTACGGTTCCGTCTTAGACGGCCGAAAACACCCGACCCAGCTCTAATCTGAACGGGACCGTATAGCATAATTAGTAAACAGCGCACACATGCGCATCGGGTTCGATCTTCAAGTTGTAAGTACATATATATCTGATGGTGGTCGCCAGACAGGATAAGTTTGTTTTCTTTGAGTCTTCTGGTTTCAACCCAAATTAAGAAACATGCAGACGCATCCATCTACGCCGCCTACAATTGTTCTTGCGTTTGTTTGTAATTGTTATACATAAATATATAAATAAAGTTTAAAAGAAATATTAGCATTATGATTACATACTACTGATTTTGTTATGTGTTATCTAAAAATACCGGTCGTATGGTTATCTAGTTTCAAATGTCATTTCACAAGTCGTCCCTATAATATATTATAACCATTTTAATATTTCACACAAAAAATCAATATATTCGTCGAATCAGTATACATTATCAATGCTGCAAAAACAATATTTATCTTGACAAACATGATAGTTCAAAGTAATTTCACCTTGACCTTGGACATGAAGGCCACATGGGTGTGGTACATGTATGGAATGAAAATATGGATGATGATAAGGAAGTATATGAAGTTTGAAGTCAATCTGACTTACGGTTGCAGAAAACTTTAAGGCAAATCGTACGGATGCAAATGTCTAAGTAATTTGACCTTGACCTTGGAAATGAAGGCCGCATGAGTGTGGTATGGAATGAAAATATGGTTGATGATAAGGAAGTATATGAAGTTTGAGGCCCATCCGACTTTCCGTCACAGAGATAATGGGTACCCAAACACTTTAACGTGGACGGACGGAATTACGAAAACTATATACCCCTCCACATACTTTGTATGCGGGGGGGGGGGGGTATATCTATAGTTTTGTATACACAGTTTAAACTTTATATATTTTACAACAATTACAAACAAGAGCGAGCAGTCATGCATGGAACACGACAGGTAACATATGTCATCAGTCCCTTTTTTCCTGTCACAGTCATAGCTCAGGAACTAGACTGGTAACATATATGTCATCAGTCCATTTTCTCCTGACACAGTCTCCTAAATTTAAAATTCATATCATTTTCCTATTAAAATAGGAATCCTCAGCGATTTGTAACGCGGAGGATATAACAAAAACATTCTACTTTCACTTTCATTTCAGCTACACATTAAATTTTAATTTATTGAGTAAATGATGCCGAAATATTTATTTAAATTAATATCTAATTATTTAAATATACTTTTTTTAATTCATAATAGAAATGAAAAGTCATGCAGAGCATGATGTTATTAGCCGATCAAATCAGGGTTCAATATATGTCCACATTTTAGTAGTTACGGAATCTCAGGGAAAAGTAAGAGAAGTGTTGATTTTCTCCCCAACCAAATTCTCCCAGTTATATTTAGTAAATTACTATGGATTTGCCATTTACTTGGCGGTCATTTTGAGGTTTCTGACAATGGAGTATATTAACTGCAATATTATTCCAGTTGAAAGAATTAACCTTTGAATATAGGTAAAGGCGCTTAGCATTACACAAATATGTAGCAAGTCAACCGAAATCTCATAAATACCCGATTTTTGGCGGCCATCTTGAAAATATGATAATAATATACTGAATATTAGTGTAGTTTACGTAAATTCTTTAATATATCCATCTGAAATGTTTTTGAACAACTTACACCAATTTCCAAGTTAAGGACCATGACCTACCTATTGGCTCATTCATATATTGGCAATTTTCGACTTCCTTCAAGCATAAAGTTCAATGACCTTGAAATGACCTTGAACTTGGTTTAAAAAAATGGCACCCGGATTTTTTGAAAACGTTATACATTAAAGTTTATAAAAACACCGGGTGCCATAAATTAGCACGAGGTGCCGAAATCTTATATATATACCTATTGCCCAGACTGAAGAAAGATGCCAGAATTTAAGAAAAACAAGAGTGTAAAAAGGTGATTAATTTGGTGTGCAAGTACTGTATGCGAACTTTAATGTATATATTGCCAATGCAGATATACTGTCTGTATAATCGAGACGCACCATGTGATTTTGTACCTACAAACAGGTGCGCAATTTCATGAAATATGCTGAAAGTTGATGAAATTCTCAAATTCTGCATTTGCTCTGAAAATTTCGACAACCTTCGGTGTCATTCCAGGAAAATATCGTAAATTTGGTATTTTTTTTTATGAAGTTACGCCCATTTTTGTAGGTACAAAATCACATGGCGCATCTTAATTATCATTATTACACTGGTTGGTGCTGCACTCCGCGTCGGTGGAAAATGTAAGACAATCCACTTGAAAAATACAATATGCGCCATTATAAAATGTTTCTAGATGAGTGTTAAAAAATCAATAAAATTACTGTTCGTCTTGAAACATTTTTTTACAATATTTACATCGGCACGGAGTGCAGCACCAGTGAAGTAAGTGGACTGTTTCTCTAACGGTGCATCACAAATATAGAAAAGTATATGTGACCGTGGCTTGAGAAAAAGGCCTTATGGGGTTTGATCAATCTTGATATTAATCTGCTAGCACACTCCTGTATGTAAATGTGCAGGCTGATCTGTGCCTACACTGGTCATATTACCATTGAAAGGAAGATATATCATGCTTACTATCAGTGTTTATACTTTATTATTACATGCTTTATGTGATAATCATGATAATGGAATAAATGATAAAGTATACATGTTTAGCTTCTATTAATATGGTTTTGAATTGGGATATGTATATGATTTTAATTTCAAAAGGTGCCAGCAAATTTTATGAAGAAATTCCACGCCCCTGGCCCAGGAATACCAATTAAGCGATTAAGGGACTGTGAGAACTGTAAGCCCGTGGAAACCAATTTGTTGGTATATACACAATATGAATGGTAACGATGATATTACGCAATATGCACACCGCATACCGTAGTTCTTCTACCAAATGGCGTATGTTTATATGAATGTGCCGATATGTAACCGACCGTGAGAAGTTGAAGCCTGTCTGTAAACTAATCTATAATCGGTGGCTTTGCAAACCCCTTTGTTGGTATATACCCAATGTGCATATTAATAATGATATTATGCAATACGTTCCAATATAAGGCAGAAAAAAACGTGAAATATATTGGACTGATTTCAATTTTCACGGCGGGGACAAAAGGACCCGGCCATGAGAAGTTTCAGCCTGTCCGTAAACTTGATATATAGAGAACACATCGGTAGTTTTTCACACCCCTGTGTTGATATATACCCAATTTGTGCTATTAATAATGATATTATGCAATACGTTCCAATATAAGGCAAAACAAAACGTGACATATATGGGACTGATTTAAATTTTCACGCCGGGGACAAAAGCACCTGGCCATGAGAAGTTTCAGCCTGTCCGTAAACTTGATATATAGAGAACACATCGGTAGTTTTTCACACCCCTGTGTTGGTATATACCCAATGTGCCTATTAATAATGATATGTTGCAATATGTACCAATATAAGGCAAAACAAACGTGAAATATATGGGACTGATTTCAATTTTCACGGCGGGACAAAAGCACCCGGCCATGAGAAGTTTCAGCCTGACCGAAATAAACTTGATATAGAGAACACATCGGTAGTTTTTCACAACCCTTTGTTGGTATATACCCAATGTGCCTATTAATAATGATAATATGCAATATGTTCCAATATAAGGCAAAAAAACGTGAAATATATGGGACTGATTTCAATTTTCACGGCGGGGACAAAAGCACCCGGCCATGAGAAGTTTCAGCCTGTCCGTAAACTTGATATATAGAGAACACATCGGTATTTTTTCACAACCCTTTGTTGGTATATGCCCAATGTGCCTATTAATAATGATATTATGCAATACGTTCCAATATAAGGCAAAACAACGTGAAATATATGGGACTGATTTCAATTTTCACGGCGGGGACAAAAGCACCCGGCCATGAGAAGTTATAACAATATTCCTCTGATGTTAAGTTTTGTAAACAGACTAAGTATGTGACCTTGACCTTGGGATCAGCGGGGGTTGGACGGTCATGGATTTGGCACAGCATGGTAGTAGAGCCTTACATGAATGCATGTGTGAAATATCAAGCATTTTAGATAAAGGAAATAGAAGTTATAACAATATTTATCTGATGTTAAGTTTACGGACGCACGGACGCACGCACGGACGGACGGACGCACGCACGGACAACCTGACTCCAGTATACCCCCCACAACTCGTTGCGGGGGGGGGGGCGGTGGGGGTATAATTATGATAATGCCAAAATATACGCCGCTCCTGGCATATCGCATCATGGTAACACTGGGCCAAACATGTTTAAGTAGTTAGTGTGTTGGTATTGTGTCACATGCATATTTACTGCGACATGATAATCATGATAATTGTAATACATAATTATAGCCACCAATGACGTAGCCTACTGATTTCTATATGTATCTGCTACCACTTACGTGTACGGTTTCAGATAATATTTAGCGACTTTCAAAAATATCACATTGAATCAGCCGTACGATTGCCGTTTGATAACAATGTAAATATTCTTTAAAATTACCACTTGTAAATATGGTTATATGAATGTATAGCAATTTTACTAGTATATTTGCAATCATTACATACACTGATCAGACTGCACAGATGCACAGGTCTCCAACATTTACACATTTAAGAAGTCCGACTTTGCCAGATTGTTGTTACTTTTCTTACATTGTACTACATTGTACTACATAATGCAAGTCTGCGTGCTTTGTTTGTTATCAAAGGGCCGTTCTAGTCGGATGCGTGTAAATAATACAAAGCAAATGCACATGCACAATAGTCGCAGGATGTGGAGTGTCATTTCAACAAAAGCAATGTCCGATAGCATCTCGATTTATTAGCAGCATAGTATGGCCACTAAAGTGCGACACGGAGCTCGAAAATACGCATTCATAACATCCCCGGACGGGAAAATACCTAAATTTTACATTTGGGACCATTTTTATGCTTAGACGTACGCTAATCTCATTAAATCTTGAAATATAATCGATGACTTAAACTTCACAGCCTTGGCCCCGATTGCTATTGTTCCGTCTGCGCATGCGCGGACTGAAACCTTTACTGGGCTGAAGAATTTTCTGTTATACCGGCATGGTACAGATAAACAGGTCGGCTGTCGGTCGTTATAGTCGACTATACCGACCGACAGACAACCTGTTTACCTGTACCATGCTGGCAGCCGACCGAAATCGCAGAATCGCTATTTCCTTGCAATCAATAGAAAAGTAAATGTTTGATGGCGAAATAAGTGAATCAGAAAAAGAAGATTTCTGTATTTACAAAAGGACACGAAGAAGTGCAAGGACCAGTGTAGATCAATTTGTTTCAGTTAAAATCAACAATTGAGTCACACAAATTTACTAGTCCACACGAATTGTAACAATTTTGTCAGTGACCGTCTTACCAAATTTGTAAACGATCCACTGAACTGGCATTAGCGTCCAATTCGTGGGTGAAAACCCATTTGTTGACATCATGGCGAACACGTTGGGTGTATCAAAAGTTGCACAAATTCAGCGAATTAAAAGTTGAATATTATTCTGGGTCAGATAAATATTTTGAAATTCGCAAATATGTTCTATATAGGGGCGGAGAAAAAGTATCTATCGTATGCACTGGTGTGGGAGAAGGATATTCCACCCTCGCCATAATATGTCGTCAGAAATTCGGCAAAGCCTCGTTTCTGGCGACATATTCTTAAACTCGGGTGGAATATCTTTGCCCCACACCAGTGCATATGATGGATACTCTTAATATACTCTCACTGTTCCTGAAAGAAACCCTATTCCCGGTCACGTAGATATTACTGATGATTTTGCATTTAGGGGTACCGTGGCATCATTCCAGCATACATATCGACTTATGTGCTTATATGTAGGACATTCCAACATATAGAAATTAGTATGCCCACTTTGCGATAGCAAGGTGGGCATATTGCGTTTCTCTTGAGGTTCCGTACGTCTTTCCGTCCGTCCGTCCGTCCGTCCTTCCGTGTACGTTTACGTCTAAATGTAATTCCAACATGTAAAATAGTCAGTATTACGATAAAGGATTGCTTCAATACTTGGACACTTGAATCACCTGAACATTTGTCACACACTCGCGCCACCATTAACACGACCTTGACATTTGTCACCTTCCAAATATCGCTGAAACACTTACGTGTTGAAACGTTTGTAAGAGTTTCTCCAACATGTAATATCGTCAATAATACGTGAATGATTGCTTTAATACTTGAACAGTTCATTCACCTGAATATGTGTGATGCAATCACACCACCAATGACATGACCGTTGTGGCCTTCAAAATGGTGCTGAAACCATTATTTTTTTTGTCAAAATGTGTGTAAGATTTTCTCAAATTCATGTTTGACACACAATCGACGTGTGGGTTCGAATCCAAATGAAACCTATACATTTTATTTCCTAAAAGTTTCACTTTCCAAACACAACATTGCCGTATGTATCTTTAACGGTGTCATCGAATAACACTGAAACAAATATGATTGCGACATTTGTCATTCGAAAATAAACTTTACTTGAAGTTGAACTGGTTTACTCGGTTAACCAACTATATACCTGATCATCGTTTGATTCAAATATAATTGCTTCGTAAATGTTATGGGATATACTTATGTATAGCATATTATGTGAACACTGCCCCTTTACTGTATCCTATACGACACCTGGGGTGGCCAAGTCGGCCATCTTTGTGTGTGTCAGCCATCAGCCAGTTTCAGCAGTTCATCCGTTTGACAATGAACTCAACATGTGAAGTAGAACGTATGCTATAATGTAGCTAATCACATGTAGAAAAGCCAGGAGAACGGACTCCTATCCATTATATTACACCAAACTGTAATATACTGTATATCACTTTTACCTGGATGTGTCAAACGCACGGAGTAAAATCTCCGTATAAAATATATTTATCGTTATTGATTTCATCAATTTCTTTTGATATGTTCTGGATATGGTCCATACAGGCATACAAGTGTAAATTTATTATTTTCAATAGTGATGTCTAGTAGAATGAAGTTACCATTGGGATCGCATTTTGACTGGTGTACTTTATAGTCTAGATTACCATTGAATAATATTGCTACTCCCCTTGCATTAGATCGAAATGAACGGAAATAACAATCATTACCCCACCTAGTCCGTACAAATGTTTTGTCTTCCCCTGGAGTGAAATGGGTATCTTGCAAACAGTATATGTGATATTTTTTATCTTTTAAGTATTGAAAAGATCAGTGCGTTTGGGAAGTTGACCTATTCCTTGAAAATTTAAAGACAATATTTTTATTTCACTCATTGCCTATTTAGGGTGGGTTTTTTTCTTACCATATTTAACTCCAACATAGTCTGCGGGTGCGTAAACCTAATGGGGGGAATGCAAAAAGGTGTGAACAAAAAAAAGCTGTGCAAGACCGTAGTATTAATGTAAAGTACAATCCAGCCTTCATATGTAAAACAATCTATTTTAAAAGTTTGATTTATTTATGAAGCGTCAAATAGTGTAGATCCAGATCGGTTCACACGAGGGTTCTGGGGCCCCATTTCACTAAACTTCCTACGACTAAAATGTTCGTAAGTGCAAAAAATTTATGATCGTCTGGAAATTTCAATTTATGGATTTACATTTATTGAGCATAGGCTGCACATGCAACCTATGCTCAATAAATGTTAATACAATAATTATTTACAAGACAACATTGTTAATGTGAACTTTACAGACTATCATAAGTTTGCACTTACGAACAGTTTAGTCGTACGAAGTTTAGTGAAACGGCCCCCTGACCTATATGTTTTCGGTAATTAAATGGGACTAATGTCAATGATTATTGATTCTTAACGACATTTTCTACAACAGTATACTGTAACTATAATGTACGCTGTACGATCCCAAATGTCAGGGTCGTAACCAGGAAACCAAAAAACGAGACGGCATGGTTCATGCCCCCCCCCCCACACACACACACGGAAAAAATTAGGAGTATTTATTATAAAATTTAAAAAATAGTGACAAACAGAGCAGATTCTGATGACACGGCTCGTTATGAGTTGGCTCACCTGTGTCTGCACAATTTTGTTGAAACTTTCGAAGGTATTGGGTAATACATAGATATACTTGACTTCAATGATAATTGCTTAATAAGAGTGATGCGATTTATGAATATAGCATGTGAATATTGTCTAGTTGTGAAGGTAACTCTTGCAATTTACTCCCATATCGTCCGTCTCTAGTTACGGACGGTACGGGAGTAAATGCAAGAGTTACCGTTCGCAACTAAATATTATTTTGTTACTGTATACTATATGGAGCATTGAGTTGCCATCTCCGCCAACTGTTTATGTACAAGCCATCGTACAGTTTCACCACTTCGTGCGTTTGACACATACAGCAAGTAATACGACAGTAAACCAAATAAAATTTGGTGCAATACATAATAGACAGATATGAGAACGGCAAGCTATAAATATTATGCCAGCAACCTATACAAAAGACAATATATCTGAGCATTCCTCCCATCAATCTCAAAATAAATGTCAATGTGTAAACTTTCTGATGCACAGCATTTGTTACTGTGCACGCTACTCATAGGTAAAGCTACATTTACTCGCATAGTAAATGTTGGTGAGTAGACACCAGGGACTATACACTCAGGTAACTACTTGCATGTCACTGGATGTATAGCTAATAACAGAGTACAGTAGTGGGTATATATGGTATGTGTTGTGTGGTTTTCCAGGTAAAAGTGATACTTTGTGCCATTTTATGTGTATTAAGCTATTTATAATGGTGGTTCATGTTGTTAAAACACAGGCACACACCTGTCCTGAAACTGACATATTTTAAAGTTTGGTGTAATATAATGGATAGGAGTCCGTTCTCCTGGCTTTTCTACATGTGATTAGCTACGTTATAGCATACGTTCTACTTCACATGTTGAGTTCATTGTCAAACGGATGAACTGCTGAAACTGGCTGATGGCTGGAACACACAAAGATGGCCGACTTGGCCACCCCAGGTGTCGTATAGGATACAGTAAAGAGGCAGTGTTCACACAATATGCTATACATAATTATATCCCATAACATTTACGAAGCAATTATATTTGAATCAAACGATGATCAGGTATATAGTTGGTTAACCGAGTAAACCAGTTCAACTTCAAGTAAAGTTTATTTTCGAATGACAAATGTCGCAATCATATTTGTTTCAGTGTTATTCGATGACACCGTTAAAGATACATACGGCAATGTTGTGTTTGGAAAGTGAAACTTTTAGGAAATAAAATGTATAGGTTTCATTTGGGTTCGAACCCACACGTCGATTGTGTGTCAAACATGAATTTGAGAAAGTCTTACACACATTTTTACGAAAATAGCTAATTGTTTCAGCACCATTTTGAAGGTCACAACGGTCATGTCATTGGTGGTGTGATTGCATCACACATATTCAGGTGAATGAACTGTTCAAGTATTAAAGCAATCCTTAACGTGTTATTGACGATATTACATGTTGGAGAAACTCTTACAAACGTTTCGACGTAACGTAAGTGTTTCAGCGATATTTGGAAGGTGACAAATGTCAAAGTCGTGTTAATGGTGGCGCGAGTGTGTGACAAATGTTCAGGTGATTCAAGTGTCCAAGTATTGAAGCAATCCTTTATCGTAATACTGACTATTTTACATGTTGGAATTACGTTTAGACGTAAACGTACACGGAAGGACGGACGGACGGACGGACGGACGGAAAGACGTACGGAACCTCAAGAGAAACGCAATATGCACACCTTGCTATCGCACAGAGGGCATACTAATTTCTATATGTTGGAATGTCCTACATATAAGCACATAAGTTGATATGTATGCTGGAATGATGCCACGGTACTCCTAAATGCAAAATCATCAGTAATATCTACGTGACCGGGAATAGGGTTTCTTTTAGGAACAGTGAGAGTATATTAAGAGTATCCATCATATGCACTGGTGTGGGGCAAAGATATTCCACCCGAGTTTAAGAATATGTCGCCAGAAACGAGGCTTTGCCGAATTTCTGACGACATATTATGGCGAGGGTGGAATATCCTTCTCCCACACCAGTGCATAGGATGGATACTTTTTCTTCGCCCCTATATAGAACATATTTGCGAATTTCAAAATATTTATCTGACCCAGAATAATATTCAACTTTTAATTCGCTGAATTTGTGCGACTTTTGATACATACACCCAACGTGTTCGCCATGATGTCAACAAATTGTTTTCGCCCACGAATTGGACGCTAATGCCAGTTCAGTGGATCGTTTACAAATTATTATTAAATTAATGTTCAATGTCATCCCCATTCAGCCCCCGCGTGACTATACGAATATTCTTGTCTCAGGGCACCTGGTGGGCGAGACAAAATCCGGATAGCAACTCATCTGATCGTGTACTATTTTTAGTTGAAATTAACATCAAAATAACAAAAACTACTCTTCTGTGTTATTTTGTTCACGACCGTGACTATTTGAAAAGCATGCTCACAAACACCTAAATGAGTATGTAAACAAGTATAAACTGCTACATGAAACCCAATCTGGATTTCGAAAATTTCATTCTGGTCACACTTTCTGGACTTTAAAGGTACATTCCCACTCACTAAGCACAACATGTCATTTATATCAGAGACAACATCTGAGACATTTTTTGGCAAAATAAATATTCATTCACCATTACCCCACGTATTGATTGGCATTATCATACATTTATATCAGACGTAAATTTCCACAATGATATCAGGGACGATAACAGTGTTTCTTTAACATGTTAACGGACATTGCTATTTATTCTCGGTATTTATTTTTTATGTGCAATGATCATACTTTATAATCTGTCGAAAATATTATTATGTTCAGGTGACGCATTTAATTAGTATAAATAATTTAAAAATAGCATGCCTCATTTGCATATGAAAATAGCCTATTACCACCGCGCGTCACTATCAGTAAAATATATATTATTAAATGATTATATCTGTATAGCGGGCACTCAGCAGTTTTAGAACTGGTGGAATAGTGACACAATTATACACTTATTTAATTCCTATAAAGAATAGTTTGTACCTACTGAGTGGGTATGTGCCTTTAAGGTAGTAGGTTATAGATAGATACACTTGGTTTCACGTATAATTGCTTCATAAGAGTGATGTGATATATGAATATAACATATATAAATATTGTCTTGTTACTGTATACTATATGGTACATTGAGTTGCCATCTCCGCCAACTTTGTATGTACAAGACATCGTACAGTTTCACCACTTCGTGCGTTTGACACATACAGAAAATACTATGACAGTAAACCAAATAACATTTGGTGCAATATATCATAGACAGATATGACAATGGCGTGATATATAAATTATGCCAGCAGACTATACAAAAGACGAGATATCTGAGCATTTGTCCCATCAATTTTGAAAATAAATTTTGATGTTTAAACTTTTAAATCTGATGCACAGCATATTGTTAGTGTACACGTTACCCATAGGTAAAGCCATATTTACTCACATAGTAGGTGAGTAGACACCAGAGACAATACACTCAGGTAACTGCTTACATGTCACTGGATTTGATAGATAATAACAGAGTACAGTAGTGGGTATATATTGTATTTTTTGTGTGGTTTGTCATGTAACAGTTATACACAATGCGAAATTATGTGTATAAGGCTATTTATAATGGTGGTTCATGTTGTTAAAAACACAGGCATATGGGTATATGCGATGTCCCATCGACCTCTAGTTTGACACTATTTTCAGCTTATGTAAGTTGATTCCAACATTTGGGACCGTACATCTTACAGTAGTGAGTATACCTTGCATACTGATCTGTGATGCATATATTTCACATGCTGCATTTGTCGTCCACTTTACCTGTTCTGCTGCGATTAGTGAACCTAACGATTCAGATAGACGATTCTCAGCTTCATGTGACGTTACATCGAAATTGTAAGGGCAGAGCTGAGCTACGTCTGTTTCCTGCCGTTACGTCTGTTTCCTGCCGTATGTTGGTTGACATGTAATACCAAATTATGTTACCGATGACTGCTGAACAGTGTAGACCCAGATCGACTGATGTGGATCTGCCCTGGTCGTGACCGAGTCTGACGGAAGATGATTCAATGTAACATACCTAGAAACAATGCGACCTTATATGCATTAGTCACATGCATGTTTTGTGTGACCCATAAAATGGACGTTAAAACATATGAGTAGTGGAAATTGCAATTTTAATTATGATTGTACGGACAGCGTCATTAAAGATATTCCCAAAAATAAGGGTACTAATGATAGACACTGTCGGGAACCAAGTGTATAAGCAGCAAATGGCGGTAGATATTAATCATTGATATGCGTTTAAGTAGTTCCTGGGGGGCACATCTTACAAACGTCCGAAGCAAAACTTCCATGCAGAACTTTAGCTTGTCACTTCGAACGTTTGTACGAAATTCCCACAGCAACTCAATAACGCTTTATTATAATTTATATGTAGCCCAGTCTTTATTAAGATATATGTCCTTATCAGTAGAATGTCCTATATTGTATTTTGCGCTCTTATCTGTATATGTACGGTAGCTGCTCCTTCCTCTTCTTTGACAGTTACCGATGTGTCCAGTCTATCGTGTTTAATTACTGTTGTGTAAGTAGTATATTGGGTGAGTGGTAGTGAGTGAATGTCAGGTCATATGTGTGACTGAGTGAAATCCCTACTGAGAGAAATAATTATATGCACTACCCGCCTAAAATATATCAACCTGGCAATTGTATTTGAAAAGTCACAGGAGAAGATTGTGAAATCTCTCCTGCTACTAACAAATTAGTTCCTTATTGATGGATCACTGTCCAATGTATGCATTTTAAATTTTACAATCACTAATTGGATACAGAATAACTGACTCTGGTAATGAGTGTTTCTTTTGTATTTATTTTAAAAATAAATTGTAAATATCAAATTTGAAATATATGTGATATTGTCTGTTTCTGTAATCGAGGGTGAACGAGTATTTGCACTGGCATCACGTAAATACCAGGCTGCCGAGCGTCATGGTTTTCAGGCACCAGGTATGCTAACTAGAACATGATTTATCAGGTAACGCGCTTTGCATTTCCCGAATACGTGCCGACTGATAGCAAATTGCCGCATTCTGAATTGACTAGATACGAATATCCGGATTACGACGAATTGAGAACTGACGTTTTATTGGTTGTACGGCGTCACATGACGCTACCGAATGGCGTCAGTGTAATCACGTAACGTAAAACCACAGGTGATGGGGACAACTAATCTGATAGTCTGTTGTTACTTGTATAGATACAAGGTACACAACAGGTAAATCAACATGCTTTTCAAATCCGTTGAAATTATAGAAATCGTCACCTTACTGTAACAATTGACGTTGATTATTGTTAGAAATACATCAATCAGCGTTACAGAGACGTTTACCGTGTTAAAAAATGCCCTGTACTTGCGATACAGGTAAGTTTTGTCAACCTATCAGGCCTAAAAAAAAGTCGTCGATATCGACGGTCCCTGATTTGCCCTGATTTACAAAAATATAATATGTTTACTGCTGGCATGGAGACCAATCCACAGTGAATTGCGAGTTGTGTTCTGGTTGGCTGCTGTTGATGAGCGACCGGATCGCAGCGTATGGTACACTTGTTTTACTGACATCCACGATTTGAGATGGAATGTCCTCAAATCAAGTAAGCAAAGTGTTGTGTTGTTCGTAGCGGATTGCGTATTA